>PVJI01005622.1:0-94509 GCA_004026765.1 Micronycteris hirsuta
GGGGAGAGAGGGGGAAAAGGTACAGAGAATAAGTAGCATAAACGGTAGCTAGAAAACAGACAGGGGGAGGTTAAGAATAGTATAGGAAATGTAGAAGACAAAGAACTTATGTGTATGGCCTATGGACAAAAACTAAAGGGTGGGGAATGGGGGGGTGGGGGTGAAGGGGAAGAAAGAGGGGGAAATGGGATAACTGTAATAGCATAATCAATAAAATATATTTTTTAAAAAAGAAAGCAACTGTTAACATTCTGGTTAGCCACTATTAGCATTTTGGTGTGTACTTCCCAATTTAATAAACTATTACTATTACTACTGCTACCAGAAAAACAAAAATAGATACAGACCCCAGACATCCTATTTAAGAAACTGCTTTTTTGGCTTAATAATAGACTGTGAACTTATTTCCATATCAATAAATACTTTATAGTAAGATGACTTCTTATAAACTCTTCCAGCCTTACAATTCTACCATTATTACTTTATTATCCAATTTTTAGGGATACTGCATTAAAAATGTGTTAATGAATCAAGTCATGATCCTTTACCCATTGTGTGCTCTGCTCTGAGTAGATATCATGAAGTGCATACTTATCTGCTATTTACTACCTGCTCATTATGTGCCAGGCATTGCCTATTGGCACATTGCAGATATTCTCTCACTCCTCTTTGACATAGATACGTTGTTCCTTTTAGATCAAGAAACTGAGGAAGGATCAGAGAGATGTTTAAACATTCTCACAGCTAAAAAGTGGAGAGGTCCTATGTTGAAGGTATACCCATATGCTTTTGAAGCCCACTCTCGTTCTCTGGCAGACTAGTTTGGGAGTTGAGCTGTGGCAGTAGTGATGACTAGAGAATGGGCTGTAACAGAGTGGGTGGGGACAAAGAGTCTCAACTCTTGTAATACAGATAGTAGATCCCATAAGCAAGGATAAATGGGAGAGATTCCTATTGTCTGGAGTAGTCAAAAAAAGCATCATGGGAAGGTGGAATCAGAGATGGATCTTAAAAGATAAGCTAGGAAGGCACTTTGCATGGGGGAGGAGCAAGGGCAAAGGCTTAGTGGCAGAAATTTAACATTCACTGGGCTTGGCCTAGTAAAGATATTAATCTTATGAGAGGGAAGGGTTTGCCCTGGAACAGGGTGCGGTTGAAGAGGGATGACTGCCTGCACAGTGTCAATAAGAGTCACTCATACTGTGACAATATTCAGGAAGCCAAGATATGTAGAACATTCTGCTTCCATATGGTTAGTTAGTTATGAATTCCAGAACTTGGAAACCTTGCAACCTTTGGAAAGAGCCAGACTACATATTAAGGGATTAAAGTTTGAAATGTCATTTTCAATTTCTGTCCAAATGAAGTTGAGACAATTTTTGTTGAAAACAAAAGTATTAAGCATTCCACGACTGGTTTCTTGCACGCTATCTCAATGATTTGGATCACTCGTTGACTTGAAGGTAGCCACTAAATGCTGAGACACAAATCAACTCTGATCATGTAGATTTTCAACATTAAAGATCGATCTTGATGTTGATTAGCAGGAGTTGGGTTTCAGAGTTGAGCATGATACTTAAATCTCTTCTTTTGATTAGCTTTGATAACTTCTCTTAAAAGAAGTCTTCCTCTCTAGTTTGATCCAGCATCTGTGTCTGATCCACCCCTAAAGAGTAATTTTCTTTTAAACATCCTATTTGATGGGTTATACACATTCTAAACTTGGACTGCATCTTTGGATACAAACGAGTTTCATAATTCTGTGTGCAGGTACAGACTGCTTCCATGCATTTTTGGCTAGATGATACCAAAAAAAAACCTGCTTTAGCTGCATTTTTTTTTTTTTTACATTTCAACCAATTAATTTGATGACAAGTGGATCCAGCCTGAAGATAAGCAATCCTTGTACTTGTCTGTCGTGGGGATTTCGTCCCAGCCGAAACCCGTGGGTGACCGTAACTGAATGCGTGAAATAATCTCACACTGAGACACGCAGGGGGAAGGAATCCAGGGCCACGTGGCTTGATTCCTCTCATCCCAGGAAAAAAGCCTCAAGCGTGGCTTAGCCGGGTTTTTATTGGGAAGCTCCGGATACAGCAAAATAGGAATGGCTATTCATTAGCTATGCAAGATGTTCCGGGCAACCATTAGCATAATCCCTTGGTTCCGGGGGAAGGGTCCCAGCAAGTTAACAAGTCCTAGGAAGTAAGCTAATCCAATTTCCCTTTAAGGAATTCCTTTTTCCAAGAGCAAGATTTTTACGCAGGCCCGCACGGGAGTGTTAATTTCCACGGAGCTGAGCTCGAGACGTGGAAATTCCCAGGGGGTTACGTTTTTATCATGCGGATGAAAAGAATTCCTGTCACACTTGTCTCACTTCAACTACCCAACAGTAGAGAATGAGTTCAAAGGTCATGACTAAGAGATTGGGTTTGGTTTTAAAGGTCTGTTTGAAACCATGACAAACAGGGTGTTTCACTAGGGCCATCTGCAATGTTTGGCTTAGATGCAGGTGACACACTCTTGGGAAAACAGGATGCAACCGTATTCAGTGAAGACTTTGGAAATTGGCACTTCCCCAGTTTGCTCTTAGCATCCCACTTCTGTCACTGATCAGAGTTAACACTTTTTGTAGAGAAGATAGAAAGAATGCAAACCCTCAGGCCTGCTAAGAAGAGTGCTGGGACTGGTCTGAGAGATTCACAAGGTGACCCAAGTTGAGAATTACTTTTGCCAAGTGGCTTAGACTGCTATTAATCCTTGCTGTCTTCAGATGTGCGGTAGTGAGTCATCTGCTGGAATATGATCAATCCTGCTTTGTAGGAATGGACAGCACAAAGATTCTACCCAGATCTTGTATAACACATGGGTGTGGGAGCTCAACAGGCTCTCTCTGTAATAATTCTACCTTGTTTAAAGAATTATTAAGCTCAGTTCTTGAGGAAGAATGGAAAAATCACCATCCGAAGCTCAATCTTAGAAATCATATACCAACTCCCTCCAACCCAAATTTTTCCTTTTCTTATAAACAATACTCTCAGAAGTTGGCTTTCCTTATTAACCCAACAAGTGCGGTCCTATAATTTAGGAGTTTAAGATCTGAATTCAAGTTCTGACCCTAATTATCTGTATGACACTGAGCAACTCATTAATTCCCTAGGCCTTCACTTTCTCATCTATAAAGTGAATATATCTGCCCTTCCTATTCATCAGCGCTGTTGTGAATATCAAATAAGATAATAAACATAACCATAAGATATCTTACAAAACCAAAATATTATAATAATCTCCTGTACTTGTATAATAGACTTTTATAAGTGTATTATAAAATGTCTATTAGACAGAAACATTTTTCTATGTCTATTATACAAGTACAGGAGAGTATTATAATTTTTTGGTTTTGTAAGATATCTTATGGTTATTTTTCAATAAAACCTGAATAAATCTAATACCAAAATAATATTTTTTGAAAAATCAAGCATTTGGTACACTGTGAAGATTTGTAAATTTGGGTAGAATGTTTCAGTACTATATGGGGATCTATACTTCCAAAAGTTCATTTGAGATAAACTAATAAAAAAAAAGATGTTTTACTTTAGGAGCTTTCAAATGCCCACACTGGCAGATGGGCCCCAGCTGTCCATGACAATAGGACCCTTGAAGCATTGCCAAAAGCCTACCATCCAGATGTTCTGTGCATCTGCTCCATGTTTAGAAAACTAAACTTTCCAGAAACTACCTACGACACTTTAGCATGTTATTTACTCAAGGCAGTAGTACAGAAAACAAGCTCAAATTGAAGAAAGAAATATGCCTTCTGCAGTGAAGGTCTAGAGCAAGGGTTAGCAACTTATCTGAAGAGAGTCAGACATAACAAGTCCTTGCTCTGTTTTTTAAGGGTAAGAACTAAAGAAGCACAGGTCTGGAAGTACACAAGGGCCACCTTGACCAGTCTCATGATGATATGTCACGTAAACTACCATTTCAAGATCTATTTGAACTAATAAGCACCTCTTTCTTTTAAGAGGCAATTAATCTCCAGGAAAATGAAAGTCTATCAGCCACTCACAACTTACTTTAAATGTCTTTAGTTAATCCTTAGTCGTTTTCTCCTGTCTGAGATCTTTTACAACGTGATTATGAAAACTTTTATTGAGAGGTACTTTTAGAGCTTTGGGGGATATTTTAGACTATTTGGGGGAAGAGTAACTTTGAATAGACAGGCAAAGAAGGCATCATACATTTCCCGTGGATAAGATAAAGAAAGGCCACATCCAAGTATAAAAATTAAGGATCAAGGGCACTTAAAGGTCAGCTATCTTTGCAGGCCAGTGAAAATAATAAAAGCCTGACACTTTTGGTATGTAAGCTGTGCATAGCTCAGACCTAATCTAGAGAAATGATGGTAGCCCTGAAGATTAACTTGACTTCAAGGAGAATGGAGTGGAAGGAGAAGAAGGACACTGTGCACATCCTGGTACCCACTCGCTCATGGTAACCTAAGTCCCAAGGGCCCCTGAAGACCCATCATCTCACCTGAGCCACAGGCACACAGAACTGGGGCAGTTTGATCTTGAGCTCACTGAGCCACGCACAGCTAACAGTCACAGAGTCACACTTCAGCCCTTGACCAAGGCAGCACAAGGTCACTGTGTTTGTATCTGTGCAGGGCAATTCGCCAAGCAAAATAAATTCTTGGGTAAACATTAATTTTTGTTTTTAAGTAAATAGAAAGACAGTGAAAGCTTTGTAAGAGTCCCAACAGATGGATATCATTTTGAGCAAATTCAATAGGCCCAAATCCACATTCGTACTTCAGGAAAATAAGATGGATTAGTGCATAAAACAAATACAGTCAAACAGTGGAGGCAAAATCTAGGTGACACATATATGGATGTTCACTGTGAAAATATTTCAAGTTTGTTGTATCTTTAAAATGTTTCATAATAAAATGCTGGGGGAGGAGAACTCAGGAAAAATCCATATTTGAAAAACTGATCATCTGGAACATAGTGATTTTTGTAGAAAAGGATTCCACTGATTAATTTTTAAGCAAGTCCATCACTTCTGAAGAGTGCAGTACACTAAAAAAGTGGATGTAATTCTTATTGAAATTGTATTAGCAGACTTCATTTCCAGGGAGAGAGGGAACATGAAAAATTTCAGAGAAAATGCAAGCAGGTTATAATGGTTTTTACTGCAATGTCCCAAAAACCCTCAAGAAAGAAAATATTCTTTTATTTTAAAATACCTGTTACATTCTGTGTGTGTATACATGTGTGTGTGTGTGTAAAACTCTCTTCTGTGGAAATTACCATGATTTATACCAAAACTGGGCTGATACAAATCTGCACATTAAAGTGAATTGAAAATAGATCTTGTGTGCAGTATTTCCTTTACAAAGGAGCAAGAGTGAGAGACTTAAAATTTGCAAAAATATAGGTGGTGAGACACCTTCTAAGTATAGTGGGGAAGGGCAGCCATTTTGGTTTGCACTTCTAGGATCAGTCTGCATCATTGGACTGCCCGGTTTTTGCTGCTTCTGCTCAAATTCAGAAGGCAGCAGAAGTGCAATCTGTGTTCTTCCTCTCCTGCTTGGAATAATGATACTGTGATATGACATGGTCTCCAAAGGGCCTTCCCATTTGATCTGCTCCTCCGTGCAACCCTCTGATAATTCCCATTTCGCAGATGAGGACACAGAGGCTCAGCCAGAATTAAGAGACATCACACAACCACAAACTCACTTTGCCTGGCACCTAACTGCTACCTCTCTGAAGACTGGACCCGAGTGTTTTGGTTACTTACCGCAGGTCCTCTGACTAGAAGTGAGGTTTCAAGCTATTTTAGCCCAGCCTTCAGCTATGACAAGATAGCTCTCCTTAACAAACCTGACTCTTGTTCTTAGAAATTATACCTGGAAGATGCCACTCTCCACGGAACTAAGTAGCAATAACCTTTACCTCTGCCTTTACCAGCCTGTCAGGCAGGGGCAAAGCCTTTGCTACCTGGCTGGTAACTCTGTGTGTGTGTGTGTGTGTGTGTGTGTGTGTGTGTGTGTGTGTGTGAGAGAGAGAGAGAGAGAGATTTAGGACTTTCAACATCTGGAAGGCCAAAAGAGGCCCTTGAAGAGCCGATACTATAATAATTGGTACCTGGTAGTCCAAGAATGTTTTGTGTGTTGGCACTTTGCTTTACCCTATTTCCCTGATTTGCTAAGCCAAAGAGAGGGTACAGTATTGTCAGAAGTGATCAAGAAGGTGACCTGTAGCTAGGACACCTGCTCCCTATTTTTCTTGTTCTTGGCATTATGGAAAAGATATTCACTCCTCCTTCTAGCGCTGAATACAGGGAAGCAAACATGCTGGGAATGTCAAAGTGGCAGGGAAAATCCAGCCTTTTTAACCAGAGGGATGTTTGGAGAAGAGTGAACAGAGTCTGGTTTGTTTCCCCCCATCCCCTGCCCACTTGGCTGATTTCATAAAGGAAAAGAAGGAAGAGAAAAGTCTGTCAGGATTTCTCAAATGAAAAACATGTCCACACTGACAGAAATAGACTGTTTTTTATTCAGGAATCTGGTCATGGTAACAATTATATTTTTGAATTTATCATCATGTTTTAGAATGATACTCAAGATTATAAGAGGATATTTTGTGAGCCCATTCCTCCAGCCCAGTTCTTTTTGGGAATGACTCAATAAGCAATATTAGGCACACTGGTGTTGTTTTTGTTGAACTTTGATGGGGAGATTTTACAATTTCTGCAAACTGAAGGGAAGGATGATCCTCTGTTTTCCAATTTGTGATATCAGTGTTTTCTATTTATTAAGTTCTCCATGCCACCTAGTGTTTATCTGAAGAAATAGCCAGATTCTTAGCAAATACCCCCAATCTTGTGCAGGACTTCAAGTTCACATTGTAACTCAATTTCACATAGTATATGTACATGCTATGTCAGACATCCTAATGTCCTAATTGAATGAAAATTGCACAATTAAATATTAACACAAATGATGAAATTCTTCTCTCTAAAGAAAACACTGGCATTTTTTCCTTCTACACTGAAATCAAACAATCCTAGAATGGTCGTGGTGGAAGAGGCTTTCTAGACCTTTAGTCTACAGCCACCACAGCCCGTACCAGGAAACCCATGTCTAGAATGCAGTGTTTCACAGCCTTCTCTGTAACTTCAACTTTGCTCTTTAGTTTTTTTTCTTTTAAAGGAAACCACATGGCAAGAAAGCCAGGAGGGGCCTGAAAACCATCCCAAGTCTCAGTATGTGCCTCCATGTGGTGGCAGCGGGCACTGGGAAGTAGTGGGCAAAGAAAGCCCAAGAAAGAAGGGGCCTGCTTTAGCTGTGGCAGATGTTGGCCTAGCCCCAGAATCCAGGTCTTGGTGCTGGAAGGGTTTGATCAAATTTCTCCTTCTTTTTATCCCCATCCAAAAACAACAAACTGTAACAAACAATGCCCATAATGTTGGCAACAATAAAGCTGTCCTTTGCAAAATCTGTGTTCTATCATTTGCTTTCAGTGATTACTAAGGCTTTCTAAATGCTACCAAAGGCTGAGGGATGACTGCTGAGGGATGGGGATGGGGAACAGAGCTGTCGGAACTAAAACCAGGCTTCCAAAGGGACCCTGGCAATCCTGCAGAGGCCTTTCTCTGGGTTTACAGAAAATAGTGGTTGTCATAATTTTGGCAAACACATGTCCTGTACTTTATACACCAATCCCAGTTTCTGGTATTTCTTGTTGTTGTTCATGTAAGCACACTTGGCCTGGTCACATCATGTGTCCCGCCTTCTTCTCAAAAGAAGTGCTCAGAAATATGCTCACAGTCTCTTTTTAAAAAGATTTTATTATTTTTTTTAGAGAGAGGGAAACAGAGGGGGAAAGAGAGGGAGAGAAACATCAATCAGTTGCCTGTCGAATGCCCTCAACTGAGGACCTGGCCCACAACCCAGCCATGTGCCCCTGACCTGGAATTGAACCACTGACCAGGAATCAATCCAGCGACCTTTTGGTTCACAGGCCAGTATTCACCAGCCAGGGCACTCACCATCTCTTTAGGGTGGAAGTCTCATAAAGTACAATCCTGTTTCTGCCACCTTTGGCAAACTTACTCACAGTTGTCACCTCCCACAGGATCTGAAGAGTCACAGATTGTTGATAGGGTTGGGGTTTGGGAAGTCAGCTATAAGCACAAAGAGTCAGCAACCTGATCTACACATTTGGAGTCTATAAAGCACATTCATTTTGGGTTAGTAAACATGAAGTGCAGCTTGATTTTTTTTTTTTTTACCCTCCGTCTGCTGATGTGGGCAGTCTACAAATCTTACTGCAACAGACAAAATACCATTAGCATGATCTTATTAAAACCCATCTGCAGTGAGACAGGGAGCCAATCATCACAAATGTCTCCATGCAAGGCCTCAAGAGATAGTAGGGAAGTGAGAGCTACATTTGACAAACTCCTCGGGCTCCTCGAGTTCTAGTCAGTTCTGCTGAGGAAGGCCAACATTCCTGCTGACCACACAACATATCTGATGTACTTAATTGGAACTTTGTCACCATAACAGGGAACGCTTGGGTCTTGCCTAATAGTTACATTACAGGCACTAAAAAAGGGGGTACGTCAGTCCCTCTTGAGGGTGATATGGTTGGAAAACAGAGGGGAAAAGCCAAGGAAAGTGAGAGGACAAGAGAAGGAAGGAGGGACAAGCCAGAAGAGAAGGTGGGCAGAGTAACAGCATTCAGGGCACCAAAGCAAAGTGCAGAACTGAGAGAACCCTCCAACCAGCCTCAGGGGCGGGGATGGCTTGGGCAAGATGTGGAAGGAGGCATCCCAGGCCTTCAAGCTACACTCCCAAATCAAGTCTATGCAGCCCAATCTAAGGAAGAAAGATAAATGAGTCCGCTCTTACTTTCAATATTTTAATTTCTTTGAGCAGCACCATTTGACACCTTCTGTCTCACCCTCTCTCTTTCTCTCCTTGTGAATCTCTTTATTGCCCTTCCTCCTGAACTCTCATCTCATTTGTTTCTTTCCTCATCTGGCAGCTCCCCAAACACTTTCTGATCCATGCGGTTTCTCGTTGCCACTCCCTTACTGCTCTGCGATCGGGGATGCCAAGACCCCTGGCCATCACCTCTTGAATTGACTCACTTCCCTCACATTGGCCTCACCTTTCCTGTGGTCGCCATACCCTGGACAGCAAAGCTTCCTCTAAAAAGAGCTTGCTCTGGTGAGTACAGGTGGTTTTGAAGGGACCCATTCGTCAGAGTCACCGTATTGCCTGGAGTACCCAGGCCTCCCGCTCTGGCAGGAGCAAGATGTGCAGCTCTACAACAAAGGGTTTTTTGGCGCACCTCCTCAACTGCACAGTGTAGACTGTGTGGGCTCTATGTGGAGTGTGGGTCCTGCTGAGGGCGCCTCCATGGGATGCCTATTCTGGACTCAGTGAAAAGAAAAAACAGGACATTCCAAACTTTCTTTTAAAAAAATACGCAAAGATTAAAAACTTCTAAAAACAATTTCCCAAACTTACATTCCCTGCACTTAATTTCTATGGCAGGGGTGGGGGCTATAGATTCCTTTAGTTTCTCTGCTCCATTACTTTGACAAAAGAGTTTCATTTAATGTTACCTTGGATTCACCTGGAGTGGAGAAAACTAGATCCAACTTTGTAGCCATCCATCTCTTATTAATATGGAACATTCTTAGGAAAAATTCATTGAAAGTAGATTTGCACACCATTGGAAGCAAATGAGTGCAAAATGGAAAAACTTGAAATATCTTAAACTTTCACCACCAACGTTGTTGACCTATTCTGTGAGATTCTGTCTAAAGTGAAGCTTGGTCCTCCAGAGTCAGGAACAAAGAAAACGGAGCAATTAGACGAGAGGCTTTCTTGGGTCTGAGGATCCAGCTGACTGTCCTTGCAAAGTTCCAAAAGGCTTGGAAACAGCCATTGAATAGGGCCGTGCTCTGTGGCCCTTAGTCAGCAGCCGCACTGAGCCCTCTCTCCAGCTAATGAGGATGGGGGGGAGGGGGGGGGAGTACCTGACAGCTGAGCTCAGCAACTGGGAAATAAAGCTCTGAGTCTTTGATCTTTTCTTCTTGTCCATTCATGTTTAATCTTGTTTCTTACTTCCTTCTTCATTGTATGTTTTACAAATCCAACTAGTTTAGAAACTTGCAAATCTTGTAAATAACATACTATATTTTCCCCCCAACTCAAGAGGTTTGACCCCTTTTGACCTTTGTGGTTTTCACAAAATCACCATGGGCCCATACATTTGCAGAATATCTACATTCGCAGAAGTCATAAAATCATATAATTATTAAATCTCACACTGAAAGGTGCTATGGGTGTCATCTAGTCCAGACTTACCATGTTACAGGTGAGGAAGCTGATGGCCAGAGAGGTCGGGAGGGATGCAGAATGACATAGGCTGGGACCCGGGATCACAACTCTCAATTCAGTAAGGGCCCATACTTCAAGTGGTTTGGACCCATGCCTGATTATGGGGAAATACGTTTTTTAAGATTTTATTTATTTATTTTTAGAGAGAGGAGAAGGGAGGGAGAAACAGCAATGTATGGTTGCCTCTCACATGGCCCTCACTGGGGACCTGGCCCGCAACCCAGGCATGTGCCCTGACTGGGAATCGAACCGGGACCGTCTGGTTCCCAGCCCACGCTCAATCCACTGAGCTAAACCAGCCAGGGTGGGGAAATATTTTTACTGGGCCACAGTCACACAATGAACTTTCAGAGAATATATATCCATGGATATGCAACTTCCATTTAGGATCCAAAGAGAAACATCAGAACTTCCCGTTCAATTAACGATTCATTAAAACCCAGCCAGATCCCCATGGGTATGGTTATACAGGACGTCAACAAGTGAGAAGTGTCATCCTAGCCAGATGTTGTTACCATCACTCTTCAAGGGGTAAGGCCATAGGACATTATCTGGGCTAACTACCCAAAGCCTATAGGCACTCCAGTCTGCACAGCACCAAAAAGGCAGAGTGTCCTGAGGATGATGTCTCAGGCTCTGACATCAGCACTGTTTCCACTGGCTTTCTAGGTCTCCCACTTTCCTGACAGAGCTGTTCCTATCTGTCTCCCTCCCAGTGATGGAGGAAATAAAAGCTTAAAATGGGGCTTTCTCACTTTTTGTCAACCTTAGATAGAGAGAGAAAACTGATACCATGATCTCCATTAGGACTCAATTCTGGGAAGGTCTGGTGCCACCCCAGCTTCTCAATTTTTCCTGTTCCCTTGAACTCATCCCTCTTTCTCAATTCAACCTTCCATGCAGATACGCATCCTGTGATTGCCTATGACAATACATATGATAAGATATAGGTGGTAGTATACAGATTATTTTATCCACACAAAGCTTGTAACACCTTGTATCTCAAAGACTTCACTTAGAAGAATATGCCTGTGAGCATCAAAGCCTCAAGTTATCCAATAGCAAAAATCTTGGTCTTTAAAGTTGACTCACACAGGACTCTTTGTGAGTTAGAGCAGCATCTAACCTTGGGACATTTGGTCTTACACATCCCACAACCCATCCCTTGGCAGATAGTTAAGTCTCTATAGACAGTTATAGCTACACATAGCTATATATGACAGGGTGACCAAAAAAATCCCAGAATTATCTTCTGGAGGGCAGGCCCCTTGTGATACAGGCTTCCCCCAGTGGGTGAGTGTTCTAGGAACCCATCTGTATCAGTGCACCAGCTGGCATTGTTGTGAGAGGCTGAGTTTGGCTGCAGTGAATTTCTTTTTTCACTGAATTTTTTTTTGGAAGACTCTTTCAACACATTTGCCCATTTCATGATGGGTGATTTATGAGTGTACCTTCCCACATTGTATTGAGTGTTCAGCAGTTTTTGACCAAAAATGACATGACCCCCTTGCCCCACCTGATCACCTGATCTCTCCCTGAGCGATGTTTTTTTGTTTGTTTGCTTGTTTGTTTCCCTGCATGAAAAAAGTCCTCAAAGGGAAACGTTTTGCCAATAGGAAGAGGTGAAACAAAATATAGCAGAAGTACTGAAAGGCATCAAAATTGACAAGTTCAGAGTTCCAGCCAAGATGGAGGCGCAGGTAGAAACTCTTCACTTCCTAACACAACCAAAAGAAAGATAACAACCAATTAAAAAAAAAAACAGAATTGCCAGAAAATCAAACTGCATGGAAGTGAAACAACCAAGGAGTTAAAGAAGGAATATTCATCCAGACTGGTAGGAGGGGTGGAGACGGAAAGCTGGGGCAGAGAGGACGCATGGCCAGGCGGCAGCAGATTGGGGTGGGCAAGGCAGCAGCTAGCAGACAGAATTTCCCACATTCATGTGCAGATAAGCCGGGAGGAACAACTGAGGAAGAAGACAGACTGTGAAACCAGGGTTCCAGTGCGGAGAAATAATGAGGAAATATATGAAATGTTAAAGAGACTTATCTAAGAAAAAGAAGATCAAAAACTATGAACAGTAAAATGACAACAAACTCACAACTATCAACAACTGAACCTAAGAAACAAGAACCAACAGGAACAAATATCTAGAACAGGAACAGAATAACAGAAATGGAGATCACATGGAGGGTTATCAGTGGGGAAGGGGAGTGGGGAGAATGTGAGAAAATGGTACAGGGAATAAGAAGTATAATTGGTAGGCACAAAACAGACAGGGGGAGTTTAAGAACAGTATAGGAAATGGAGAAGCAAAAGAATCTGTATGTATAGCCCATGCATATGAACTAAGGGATGGGGGAATGCTGGAGGGTAGGGGGTGCAGAGCAGAGGAAGAAAAAGGGGAGAAAAAAGTGGGACAATTGTAATAGCATAATCAATAAAATATCCTTAAAATGCAAAAAAATTTGACAAGTTCAAAACTGGAGCAGTGGAAATAATGTCTCAGTTAGATGTATTGCATCAAATGAAGAATACTTTGAAGGTGACTGAAGTTTAAACATGTAAGAATAAATACATAAATTTTTACAAATAAATTCTGTGTTTTTTTTCAGTCCCCCCTTATATACTATAGAGAGCTATATATACTATGGAAGGATAAACATATGTTCATTCCAGAAAATGACTTACTTCAATTCACTCATTCTGTCAATATTTTATTTACTTATTCATTCATTCATTCATTTAGCAAGCATTTATGTACCACGTGACTTCTTTTTTAAAAGATTTTTTTATTTATTTATCTTTATTGATTATGCTATCACAGTGGTCCCAATTTTTCCTTTTTCCCTCCTCCACTCAGCAACCCCCACTTGCTCTGGCAATCTCCCCTCCTTTGTTCATGTCCATGGGTCATGCATATAAGTTCTTTGGTTTCTCCATTTCCTATACTAGATCTTGACATCCACCTGCTTATTCTGCAACTACTGATTTGTACTTGTTGATCCCTGCACCTTTTCTCCCATCCCCCCAGACCTCCCTTCCCACTGGCGACCATCCCAATGTTCTCCATATCTACGATTCTATTTCTCTTCTGCTTGTTTGCGTAGTTTGTTCTTTATATTCAATTATTGATAGCTTTGCATTTATCACCATTTTAATGTTCACAGTTTTGATCTTGTTTTTCTTAAATAAGTCCCTTTAACATTTCATATAATAATAGTTTGGTGATGATGAACTCCTTTAGCTTTACCTTGTCTGGGAAGCTCTTTTTCTGCCCTTCCATTCTAAATGATAGCTTTGCTGGATAGAATAATCTGGGTTGTAGGTCCTTGCTTTTCATCACTTTGAATACTTCTTGCCAAGCCCTTCTAGCCTGTAAAGTTTCTTTTGAGAAATCAGCTGACAGTCTTAGGGGAATTCCTTTGTGGGGAACTCCTTTGTAGATAACTTTCTGCTTTTCTCTTGCTGCTTTTAAGATTCTCTCTTTATCTTTAACCTTTGGCATTTTAATTATGATGTGTCTTGGTGTGGTCCTCTTTGCATCCATCTTGTTTGGGACTCTCTGTGCTTCCTGGACTTGTATGTCTATTTCCTTCACCAAACTAGAGAAGTTGTATTTCATTATTTTTTCAGACAGGTTTCCAATTTCTTCCTCTTTCTCTTCTCCTTTTGGCACCCCTATGATGCAAATGTTGGAATACTTGGAGTTGTCCCAGAGGCTCCTTACACCATCCTCTATTTTATGGATTCTATTTTCTTCTTGCTGCACTGATTGAATGTCTTTTTCTTCCTTATGTTCCAAATCAATGATTTGATTCCCAGCTTCGTCCACTCTGCTATTAATTCCCTGTAAATTGTTCTTTATTTCAATTTGTGTATACTACATTTCTGATTGGATTGTTTTTATGCTGTTGAAGTACCCACTGAGTTCCTTGAGCATCCTGATAACCAGCGTTTTTAACTCTGCATCTGATAGATTGCTTATCTCCATTTTGTTTAGTTCTTTTTCTGGAGTTTTGTTCTGTTTTTTCATTTGGGTCATATTTCTTTGTCTCTTCATTTTGGCAGCCTCCCTGTGTTTGTTTCTATGTATTGGGTAGAGCTGCTTTGATTCCTTGTCTTAGTAGCATGGCGTAATGTAGTAGATGTCCTGTAGGGTCCAGTGGCATAGCCGCCCCTACCCTTCAAACTGAGTCTTCAAGGTGTGCCCTCTCTGTGGGCTGAGTACTCCCTCCCCTTGTAGATGAGCCTTGATTTCTGTCAGCAGTTCAATGGGAGGGATTTACCCATTGCAGACAGATAGTAGGACTGGCTGTGACCCCTGGTCAGCAACCACCTCCCTCATTGGCCTGTGGAGGTGGCTGGGTGGTACTACACTGTGGTCTGTAACTGTCTACTAAGTATGCAGGCTCTGGGATTTCCCAGGTGATGCAGGCCAAGGTCAGCCTCCATCTGTGTTCTGTCTGGGGCTCCTTGGCATATGCTATAAAGTGATCTGCACATGGCTGCTGCTTTTGTTGGGCCTGAGCTTAGCTGTTGCTTGCTTGAGAAGATTTAGGAAGGTCTGAAACCTGCACCTAGCCCAGCCCTTCATATGGAAAAGCCACTGTTACCAGCTTGGGTGGACCCCTAAGTTGGATGGGGCTGACCCTTAGGTAATCATCAGGGTGGGGCTTACTGTGTGAGCCAAATTGATGGAGATTCAGATATGGTGCCACCACACTGTGGCTCTGTGTGGGGCAGGGCTCAGAAAAGGTACAGTGGTTGCTGTCTGCAATTCTCTCTGGGAGGAAGCTGTCCCACAGTTCTCACCCTGATGCCAGACACTTTGGTTCCTCCCTGTATGCCCTTCAGTGTGCTGTCCCGATGCTGGAGCCCAGAGGGAGTGAGTCTGAGTAAGTTGGTGTGCAGAGCCCTCCAAGAGGAGACTCCTGAGAATCTGCAGTTTCTTTTGTCAACCCAACCCCACTGGATTTCACAGCTAGAAGTTATGGAGACTTATCTTACTGGTGCTGGAAACCTGTGCTTGGGTAGATATGAAGGGTCTGGTGTTGGGCTGGGATCCCTCACTCTTGAGATATCCCTCTATTTTATATCTACCACACGTGGGTGTAGGACCAGCTCATTCCATGTCTCCATGTCTCTGCCCCTCCATCCCTCCTACTTATCTGGATGAATGTGGTTTCTTTAACTGCTTAATTGTCAGACATCCATACAGCTTGATTTTCTGCTGGTTCTGAGATATTTGCTCGGTAGTTCAGCTGTAATTTTGCTGTGGTTAGGCAAGGAGGCAAGTCACATTTCCCTACACCTCCATCTCGACTCAAAGTCTCTCACATGGCTTCCTGAAGCCTTCCTTAAACAGATCAGGAAGCCCCCCAACCTACAAGCCACGTCATCACCTGAATCTTTTATGTCCCTCATAGCATTTACTATAATAAGAAGTTATCTTACAGATCGTATTACTGTTTCTCTTCCAACTAGAATGTAAGTTCCTAGGTGACAAGAATTTTTCAGCTCCATTATCATCTTATGAGACCACCGTCATATATGTGGTTCATCATTATCCAAAACATCCTTAAGCAGCACATGACTGTATTCACAATAGCCAAGTAATGGAACCAACCCAAATGTCCATCAATGGATAAATGGATAAACAAAATGCGGCATAGCCATATAGTAAAATATTATTCAGCTTTATAAAAGAATTAAATTTACCCTGGATGGTGTGGCTCGGTGGACTGAGTGCCAGCCTGCAAACCGAAAGGTCATTGGTTCTATTCCCAGTCGGGGCACATGCCTGGGTTGGGGGTCAGATCCCTGGTTTGGGGTGAGTGAGAGGCAACCAATCAATACATCTCTTGCACATCGATGTTTCTCTTTCTCCCTCCCTTCTCCTCTCTCTGAAAATAATAAAATCTAAAAAAAGTATAAGAGATTAGCAAGCAAACTTTTAAAAAAAGAAAGGAATGAAATTCTGACACATGCTACAAGATGGGTGAAACTTGAGGTCATTCTGCTAAATAACATAACCCAGTCACAAGAGGACAAATATTATATGATTTTATTTATATGAGGTAGCTAGAGTAGTGAAATTCCCAGAAATAACAAATAGAAAGGGAGTTGGCAAGAGCTGGGAGTAGGAGGGCCAGGGGGAAATAGTGTTTAATGGGAACAGAGTTTCAGTTTAGCAAGGAATGAAACATTCTAGAAATCTGGTGCATAACAATGTGAATATACCTAACTACTGAACTGTATACTTACAAATTAAGATGGTAAGTATAACGTCATGTGGTTGCAACCACAATTAAAAACAAAATTAAAATTAAAAATAAAACCGAATAACTTGGATAGATATGAAGGGAATGGGAACAGGGGAATGAAGCACAAATGTGGTTTTATCTCTTTTTCTTACAACAAATTGTTTGTAGGTATTATTTATGTAGTTGAAATAGTTGTTCAAAGCTTTAGAAAAAATTAGAAAAGCCCCCTGCCCTAGAGACATTAAGAGTCTAGTGAAGGAGACAGATACATACACAAAGCGGGCACTGAGTGGTACGGTGGGTGCTGTAAGAGAAGCGAGCACCAGGTGCAGCAGGCGGCGGAGGGCAGCCCGTTCCTCCTGGGCAATCATAGGAGGAGTGGCCATTGATTGGCTCACTCAAAGACAGGTAGGTATTTGTCTGGGGAAAGGCCAGTCTAGGCCCCAGAGACCACACCATTCAAACCTTCCACTTTCTTTCCAGAGGCTCAGCTGCAATATATTCAAAACACACTTAGCACAAATAATGCTGTGAAATATGATAAGAGGGTGTCCTTTGAAGACCCTCTGAAAACAGTTGATAAAATAACTAAACTAAACATCAAGGACTGCTAAAGCCCTAAAGCTTATTATATGCATACACAAAGTGAACTAAAGCAGAGACGGGGTGTGCCAGACCCCGTAAACTGGCTCCAAGGTTTTCACACAGTCATTAGGTTTAGCCTAACAAAACCATTACATAGAACTCCTTGGAGGATCTGCTTAATAAGAATGATTTTTAATCAGCATATTTTTACGACAGTGTATAGCTTTTCAGTGCTTGAGGGGGATTGAGCCATTTTTTCTCTTGTATTCATCCAGGCGTTTGGGTTTATACCATTAATTTGTGCAGCAAAGCATTTATTCATAACTAGAGCAAAAGAAACTTTAACTTAACCCTTGTCTAAAATTCAAATGGATGGGGTTTTAGAGGGTCCCACATTCAGTCAAGATATTTTTTTTTCAGTCAAGATATTTATCTAGTCAATTCTTCACTAACCCCCAGTGAGGAAAGTGTTCACAGAGCGCTAAAAGTACTTTGATTTCTTTCAGGGATACAGTCAGTCAGTGATTTTTTAAAAATCAACTCTTTTGCCTTTTCTGTTCATTTGTTTTCAGGTAAAACAAGAAAGCCAGTTTTCAGTCCCAGAGTTCCTTGGGGGATAGAATAAGACAAAAAGAAACCAGTTCCAAAGTGTAACATTTCTCAGGGGCGGGGCGGCTACAACAGCAGCTGCTATTGCTCACAGGAACCCTGTGAGCTCCTTGGGGCCTCAGACATCTCCAGGGCTGGCAAGAGAACACCAGCTCCTAAGCTGTAGTGCAACTTTGCTTCCAAATTGCAACAAATTGTTCTGGGACTCTGAAGCCAGGTGCACCTCTAATTTAGTGTGGAGATCCACCTCAGTAATTCCAGCCCCCTGGGAGCCAACCTTAGCATGTGATTTAGCAAGTAGTATAACATGTTGTGAAAAGCATGATTTTTGAAGCCAGACTGCCTGGATCGAGCTCTGACATTTACCAGTTGTGTGACCCTTGACAAGTCACTGAACTTCTTTGTGCCTTGGTCTTCTCGTCTGTGTAATGGGCACAATGATAGTTACGCGGATTAAATGAGTTCCCGTGTACGTAAAGTGTTCAGGTTAATTTTAAAGTTTGCAATGTATGTTAGTTCTTTACTGGTTCCTACTTCTGTTGAGTCAGCTCAGCACCTCCAGGCCTCCCCAAAGGCTTCGTGGATGTTTAAACCTTCTGGAGACCATGCAACCATAAGGACACTTGTCACATGGGATTGCAGTGTTAACCTGTCTGCTTTGCCCTCTAAGTTGTGAGCATCTTATGGCAGGGCCAAGTCTTATTCATGCTTATATCCCTAGCACCTTGCATCGTCCCTGGCCAAACAAAAAAGAAAAATAGCAGTTCAGTGAAAGTCTTTGAATTAAGCTCTTTTGAGCTTCTCTTAATTCTGAGCTCAGCACCAGCCTAGTCAGGGGCCCCCAAGTGGCTGATTTCTGAAGTCAATGACCATGTCTCATTGTCAGGGTCCTCTGTGAGCAGTAAGGAAGAGTCATGGAGAGCACCACTATTGGCCCATATGGTATCTTCCCCAGAGGTTCACCAAATACCAGGAAGAAAACCTAAATAGTTACAGCTGATGAACACTTGCTTTTTGGTAAGGTACTTGGGAAAGAGATGGCTTAAAAGAGCCCAGGCATGAAAGGCTACATAATGCCCCCTCCAAAGATGCCAATTTCCTGATCCCCAGAGCCTGTTATATTACATGACACAAGGGACTTCGCACATGTGGTTAGGGATCCTGAGTTGGGGAGATTATCCTAGATTATACGGGTGGATCCATTGTCATCACAAGTTCCTTATAATTGGGAGGCATGAGAATTGGAGTCAGAGAAGGGGATATAACAATGGAAGCAGAGATCACATAAAAATGTTTAAATGGTAGGGGGGTGGGAGGGAGGGCGGACAAAAAAAATGTTTAAATGCTACACCTTTGGCTTTAAAGGTGGAAGAAGGTGCTGTTTGCTAAGACATGCAAGCAGCCTCTATAACCTGGAAACAGATTCTCCAGTGAAGCCTCCAGAAGGAATGCAGTCCTGTTTCCCCAGCTTCCCCAACATCTTCCTTAAAACGAATAGCGCAGCATGTCATGCTCTCATTTTCCTCCTCAAAGTTGTTCAATGGGTCCCCATCACCTACAGGATATAAGTTAAACTCCCCAGCATTCCATTCAAACAGCTGAACCTAAATTGCCTTGCTGGGCTCATCTTTCACTGTTTCAAACCTCAACACCCTGTGTTCCAGTCACAGGGAGCTTCCTGCTCTTCCCTGATCGTGTTCTCTGTGTAGTTCCGTGCACCACCATCATCACCACACCCCGCTGCCATTTGTTGCTTAGGCTATTTCCAGGGGGCAGATTATTCCTTCTGCCCCTTCTCATTTTAAGCTGAGCCACTGGATCCCACAGTAGGTTACCAATACCTCCTTTGAGACCTTTTTGCAGTCTAGGTCTTTAGATATTTGCACATTTGCCCATCACCCTAGAGTATAAATTCAATGACGAGAGGGACAATATCATAAATTTCATGAAGATCTCTTCCCTTTCATCTCTCACCACCACCATATCCCCTACTCACACACACAGCCATACATGTAGTAGTCACTCAATAAATGCTGAAAGAATAAATTCGTATTGGGGTCAAACATGACAGAGCTGCAATACACCAGTATTCACATTTGTCAAATGTTCTTCCGCTCTGCCTGCCAAGGAGAACAGGTGAGAGTAACTATGATTAGGAGTTGTAGAGGTCTTCATTCAAATACATGCTCTGACACATACTAGCTGTGTTGCTTTCGGCGAGGTACTAAACATCCCTGTGCTGCAGTTTCCGCATTTATAACATAGGAAGAATAATGAGACCTTCCCTCCTAGGACTGTAGTTAGTGTAGTGGGAAAGTACGTTCGAACGTGTTAACACTATATGTGTCATCTATAATTGGTTATAGAGGATGCTGATGCTGTCGTACACTGTTGATACTATGTTTACTGTATAAGCCTTATCATCTTCTAGTGGCCTCAGTTTCCTCCTGTCACCACACGAACAGGCCATACCTCTTATTGTTATCTTCAGGGTTGCACTTTATTTCAATATGTGAAAAATGACTTTAAAATGTTTATAGGCTGTAAAGTATTAGGCGTATGTTAGGCAGTCCCAGTCTAGTTCTGATACTACTTTACCTGCCTGTCCCCAGCACACACTCCACCATAACCGAAATGAGATCTCATGAAGTTAATGAAAAGTAATAATAGTGATAATTTCTAAATAAAAAAATCCGAAATAATAGTAATTTCTAAATCTTTTCATTACACTGTGTATCACAGTGGATGTGTCCTTATAAGAATAACCATTTTGGCCCTGGCTGGTGTAGCTCAGTGGATTGAGCGCAGGCTGGGAACCAAAGGGTCCCGGTTCGATTCCCGGTCAGGGCACATGCCTGGGTTGCGGGCCAGGTCCCCAGTGAGGGCCACGTGAGAGGCAACCATACATTGCTGTTTCTCTCCCTCTCTGTCTCCCTCCCTTCTCCTCTCTCTAAAAATAAATAAATAAAATCTTTTTAAAAATAGCTTAGTAATTATTAAAAAAAGAATAACCATTTTGTAGCATAAAAATATAGTCAATAATATTGTGGTAACTATGTAGGGTGCCAGCTGGGCACTGGAAATATCAAGGGGATACTGTGAAGTATATGATTGTGTAACCACTAAGCCATACACCCAAAACCACTGCATAATAAAAAAAAGTTTTTAAATACTCATTTCTGAAGAGCCCATGGGTTTTGTTGTTGTTGTTGTTGTTTTAAAAGATGAGATTTGATATCAGGCTAAAAATTGAGAGAGGGTAGGAACTTTTTCAAGTTCAAGTCATCTCTGCAGCACCACTGCTTTGCTCTGTTTTTAATGAGCTGGTGTCCTCCTTTTGAGACAGACTGAACTGAACTTGGATTAGACCCTTAGTCTGAAACAATGCACCCTACCTTTGTTGAAGCCCAAAGAGCTTTTCTGTGCAAAGGCCAGAGTGTCTTAACAAATGGCATTCCGCACATTTTCTCAGGCAGCGGCTCCAGCCTCAGCGGGATTCCACTGCATTCTTGGCAGTCCAGCTCCTCTCCTCTGGTGGGGGGTCAGCCTGGGGCCACTGGGGTCAAGGAACCTCCATAGGCTATCCCTGTCTCGAAGGCAGACAATGAAAACCCCCACCACAGTGCTTCCTGCTTCAGCAGCTTGATCTCCTGTGTTCAACTGCCCAGCGAGAGAGGCTCCTGGCCTGCAGAAGAAAGGACGACCTCAGGCTGCACTGGATATGGCAAGAAGGAAGCACAGTGGAACAACCTCAATTTGATTTCATGTTTTTAAGAACGGGATTCTGTGGGAAGCGGCTGAGAGGGTTACACTAGCAAGCAACCCGTGCTGTGGGAAATGCACCCAACAAGCACGCTGCCCATGGGCCCAATCACAGCTGGACCTCCTTGTAAGTGTATAAGGCCCATCAAAAGGCCACCAGCAGGAAGGAAATAATAGGAGCACAGCCTATGTTTAGGTAAAGGGATTGTGGGTGAGTTTCCTTTTCTACTTATAGTCACTGTATTTTCTCATTTATTTTAACAATGACTATTCATGCTCCTGTAATAGCGTTTAACAACCGCACCCTTAAGGCAGCTTCCCACTGCCGAAGCCCCCAGTGCGTAAAATTTCCCACACTCAAGAGTTGGGATCAGCTCCTATTTCCAGTAAGCCTCTTAAAGTGCATGAGTTTTTGTGAAATGAGCTGGAGTGAGGATGAAAGGAGTTTCACGCGTGAACCCATTAGCACCCATGAATTTCTCTTTTTTTCAGCCTGTTATTTTTCTAAATTTTTTATTGGATTTTTTCCAGCACCCATTGATTTCCGAGCATGGGTTGGATTGTCTGGTCTATAACTCTGGAAGACTGGGCCCTCAGCAACTGGCCACAGGATAGAGCATTTTGGTTTGCATGAGGCTCGGAAGGTGGTGGTGAAGAGAGCGTGGAAAGTAAAAGTCAAAGCATGTGAGCAAATATTATATGTGTATGCATGCAGTGTATGAGTATGGCTGGCTGGCTGTCTGTCTGCCAGCCTCTAGAAGTAAGAGCACAGTCACATCACAAAGGAGGAGAAAAGAGCTGGGAGAAGAATCCAAAGTTTTGTGGGGAAAGTGTAGGCAGGCAGACCAGAAATTGTAACCCCAGCGCATGGCCATACTTCCGTATTTGTAAAGTGACAAGGTGAGGCCGGCCTGGCCCATTAGAGTTCAACATGGCCACTGAAAACTGGAAATGTGGCAGTAGGGATTGAAATGTGTGGTATCAAATACACATCAAATTTCAGAGACTTAGTATGAAAAAAATAATGTAAACTATCTCATTACGTTTTTAAAGACTGAAATAAGGCCTGGCTGGTATAGCTCGGTGGATTGAGCGCAGGCTGTGAACCAAAGGGTCTCAGTTCGATTCCCAGTCAGGGCACATGCCTGGGTTGCAGGCTGGGTTCCCAGTGGGGGCCATGTGAGAGGCAACCATACATTGCTGTTTCTCTCCCTCTCTTTTTCCCTCCCTCCCCTTCTCTCTAAAAAGTAAATAAATAAAATCTTTTTTTTAAGATTTTTTATTTATTTATTTTCAGAGAGAGGAGAAAGGAGGGAGAAAGAGCAATGTATGGTGGCCTCTCACATGGCCCTCACTGGGGACCTGGCCCGCAACCCAGGCATGTGCCCTGACTGGGAATCGAACTGGGACCCTCTGGTTCCCAGCCCGCGCTCCATCCACTGAGCTATACCAGCCGGGGCTATAAATAAAATCTTTAAAAAAATAAAGACTGAAATAATATTTTGGCTATATTGGGTTAAAGAAATGTGTTATTAAAATTGCGTTCACCTGTTCGTTTTCTTCCGTTTTTATGTGACTACTAGATAATTTAAATTACCCACTTGGTGCACGTTGTGTTTCTATCAGACAGCACTGGGTTGCACAGTTGTCTTACAGCTTTGTAAATTTTCCCATTGAAATGTCACTCAAAGCTTCTACAACTGCCACTAAAGTAAGTGAGGCAGCCTGGTCAGAGCAGAATATGAAGCAGCCTACCCTAAGCATGGAGTATCTTTTAATTCAGTTTTAAAATGAATACATGATTGTTTGAATACATAAATAACAGGTCTAAAAGAAAAAGAGAATTCTCTCCCTGATTTCACACTCTAATCAATATCTTTAAGTATGAAGATGATGTTTTCCTGTGATTTGAAGCCCCACCCCATCCCCAGCACACCGTCTTAGAGTCCTAGGGGGTCTGTAGACCTCAGTTTGGGAATCACAAGTAGTGATCTCTAAAAGGGCCCTGTTGTCTTTCAGTGTCTGTAGGAATCTCCTGAGTTCCTAATTGCCACTTGTCTCCCTTTGTTCTTAGGTCACCTTTGCTCCCCACCCTTTAAAGTTCCAAAGACCCTGGGAGTAGATTTGGCCATGAAGAAAGGACAGGGACAGCCTTTCTCTCCTTTTTGTCACTCCACAGAGCTATGCACACAAGTGCCCATAAATATTTGTCATACTGAATAGTTCAGTAACTGGAACTGGGGGCCCTGCCCTTCCACAGGGAAGCCGGCTCCTGCGGCTGCTAGCAGCATGAAAAGGTCTTTCAACATAATCCTGCTTAGGAACTTAACTAGGGAAGAAGCCAGCTCCTCCAATCCTTTGGGAGAAGCAGATGGATTAGAAACCAGAAATAAACAAATGAGGTAAGAAATCTATTTGGTACCAGCACAATTCAAAAAATTATTGTGATGTTCCATCATCAAACTAGAAAGTAACCATATCTCAGTTATACCCGATCAGTGGGGTAAGGAGGATTGATGATTTGCTAAGGAGGTTTCACATTTTCTCTCTCCTACCTCCAAATGAACTCTCCAATGAATTTAGCCACTTCATGTTGACACCTTTTTCCACTTTAATATTCCCTCCGTAGACTATCAATTCTGACTGCTTTGGACTATCAAAAATGTCAACAGTGTCCAGCTTAGGACCACTCACCAGGCTGCGGCCTCCCCAAGCCTTGGTGCAGGGAGACCCCATAACCCATTCACAAAGAGAACCCTTGAATCATACGAATATTTTTTTTTCTGAGTGACTTGATGACTGGCCTGAATAAGCTTCCACATAGGGTGCAGTTAAACCACCATCACCAAACGGTGCCCTTGTTCCCTCAAGAAGTCTGCTTAGACCAATGTGCCCTCCTCCACCTCCCAGGCCATGAAAAAAACAAGGGCTGGGAGCTGGTGCCTGGCTTGAGGGGAAGAGTCCACAACTGGGAAACTAGAACTTCTTGTCCTGTGTATTATCACAGGCCTCTGGTCCTCACTCTTCCTTGGGAGTTCTTCTGATTGGAGACCCAGGGAGCTGCTGCTTGGTACAGAGTTGGACTTAACGTGAGGCTTGGATAAGGAAATCCCTGTGAATATGCTCCCTGGGTCAGAAAGAACCTGCTCAGCTGTTCAGCAGTTCTGGAAACTCTGATGGGCTGCCCTTGAGTTTAATGAGCTCCAGCCAGCTCACACTGCCTAAGCAAGTGGGACTTCAATATTCACTCAGCTGACTCCCTGGGGGAACACAAACAGAAATGACTCTGGGTCAGTGTGGTCCCTTTCCTTTCAACAGAAAGAAAACTTGAAATTCACAAGAAAAGCCAAGTTCCGTCAGTGCACAATGATTGGACAAAGGCAGTTGTTTTCCTCTTGCAGTCAAGGAAGATTGTTTAATGGTATAAGGCAGGAAGCGTCCTAGCAGTCCTGTAACAAATAATTCCCATGGATCCATCTAGGGTTAATCTTGGTCAAATTTCTGGAAAATTCAGTGCTTCTTCTGTAATCACAGAATACGTGAACTGGAAAGGGATTCCGTTAGGAACAAGCCCAATCCTTCCACAGCACATGTGGAGAAATGGAAGCATAGACACAGAGCAATACTCTGCTTATCTCACAGCAAGTTAGTGGCACTGGCAGAGGGAGACTCCAGCTATTCAGCTCAGCAAATATTTTAGAGCACTTGGATATGTGACTCACGCCATTCCTAGGGACTGGGGAGATAGCAACAAATACGGAAGACATGGTCTCTGCTCTCTTGTATCTTCCCATCTATGTTTTACAGCTTTGAAATGGAGCAGATACTAATTCCATCAAGCAGAATATTTGCAGCCCTATTTTCATCAGCAGGTGGGAACTAAAATTAGTCTTGCTGCTCCGTGGCTTGGAGCAGTCCTTGAACATAGGCATGCCTGTCAAGGTGCAGCTTCCATTCAACTTCCTGCCATTCATTCATGAACATTATTTCTTTTAAAAAACATTTTTAAATAATTTATTGGTTCAAATTAGGATCAAACTCAAATTCATTCATCGTAACCGTCAATGTCTTTCTTAAGCCGTTTTACTTCTATAAGGTACCCCTTTCCTCTTTCTCTTTCTCTCCTCTTTCCCTCTTGTGTTTGTCTTGTCCTGTTGCCCACAGTCTGTATTTTAATAATTGGACATACCTGTTTGTTCCTTAGATATCCCGTTAACTGGAAGTTAGATTTAGAAGTTTGATCACGTTAAGGTTCGATTATTTTGGCTAAATTACTTCATAGGTGGTGGTGTGTAGGTCATCAGGAAACACACATTGTATGGTTGTCATGCTTCTTTTTTTAAAGATTTTATTTATTTATTTTTAGAGAGGGGAAGGGAGGGAGAAAGAGAGGGAGAGAAACATCAATGTGTGGTTGCCTCTCATGTGCCCCCTACTGGGGACCTGGCCTGCAACCCAGGCATGTGCCCTGACTGGGAATCGAACCAGCAACTCCTTGGTTCACAGGCTGGCGCTCAATCCACTGAGCCACACCAGCCAGGGCTGGTTGTCACTCTTCTTATGATGTTAATACAACTGAAGATCAACACCTAGACCCACTGATTTGTGAGGGGATGCAGAATGCTGGCATCCCAATCCTGTCAGTCTTGTTGAATTTATTAGCTATAATGCTTTCTATAAAATGAATCTTCCCCTCACGATATCTTTGGTTCCTCTCTGGGGTATCCTTTATGTAGGAAGGGAAGATAAATACTTGGTTCTTTCCTTCTCTATTCACCAGTTTTCAAATGAGTTATTCACCCAATATCTTCAAAGTAGACCAATGAGTTTATTAATTTTTGTTCTTATTTTGTTCTTTAAGCAACATTATGATACTATTTATTGTTATAGATTTAAACAAATAATTCCCAATCTCCTGCCCTGTGTAAGACACTGTTCCAGGCACTTGGGGCCACAGTAATGAACAAAACAGACATGGGCCCCTCTCTCCTGGAGTTTACAATTCAGGGCTCACTCCATCACACACTGCCCAACTATGCTGCTTAAACGGGAGCACCAGATGCTAATATAAGACTTCCCATATGCAGAACTCTGTAACTAAGCTGAGAATTCTATTGTCATGGAGATATGTCCTCAGGCCCTTTTCATCATACTCCCTTGCCCCTGAAGGATCACCTTTTGTAATACCCTCTCTTCCTGTTAATCTGCCCCGGATGTTCATATTAAGCATATTTTGTGGAGGAAATTATTCAACAGCATGAATCTGCACAGTGTAATTCTCCCCCCACCCACACACATCTTTCTGGATCTCCTAGGAACAGACCCCGTCACCGATCTCTTTCCCACTCTAGCAATTCGAGGGTTGGGCTTTTTCTAGAATGCTGTGGTCTCGTGACCAGGTATTCGTGACCAGTCCCCATCCCACAGCCTGAATCTTTTCTAGTGTGGAGGGGGACCTGTTGTATATCTGTGGGGAAGCAGTTCTCCTGAACAGCAAAACCCAAAGCTGCATGTACAAGATACTTAGGCACCCCAAAACCACTGGATGTTTAGGAAAGGAGCTGTTCCTCTCTCTAATGTGGTAGGCTTGGTTCCCAACCTTAGCTGAAATGAAATAAGTTGAAGAGGTTGCTGACTGCAGTGAACAGGTGACCATTTAATTACTTATTTCAGGTCCTATGCATGCTGAGAACTTTACTGCAAGGTCAAAGCAACAGCCCACACAAAAATTGGCTAAACATGCAAGACATGGAAAATGTTGATGGTGGCAACTAAATATAGATACACATATGGGTGGATTCCGGAAACTGCGACACTGAGCCCCAGCAATAATCTGGACCACACTATCAGACAGGTGGCTTTTGCATATTTAGAAAAGAATGTGGAGTCCACACTATCGGGCTTGAAAAGGTTAAAGAAGAAACTTCTAAGCAGCTCTAGTCAAGAAGACACTTTTGATGATGGGAAAGAAAAGGGGCCATATTGTTTATATTTCTATAACAATACCTGAAGGAGATTTTAAATACAGGATGTCATGAAGATGATGGAAAGTACCGAGAATGACTGAACCTACAGCCTGGATTAGATTTTGCAACACTATATTTAAACAAAAACATAAACGACAGCCTAGAATAGTTTAGAGTGGGTTTCTGATACTGACCTCTAATTCCTGCCTTACTTGCAAAACAGTTACTATATTTTGCCATGTATAATATGCTCCTGTGTACAATGTGCACCCACATTTGTGGCCCAAACTTTCAGGAAAGAATCTTTCATTTTAATTTTTAATTCAATGTTTTATTTATTTATATTCAGAAACAAAACCAATTATTGTATTCCAGGGTGTTATTTTGCATATGAATATTGTTATTGATTCTAGAGTTATACTTTTTGTGCATAAGCATAAATAAAAGAATTAAAAACACATATAGATACAGAATTAGTACTACCCATGTAAAATGCACATCCTTATTTTTCCCTCAAAAATTTGGGCAAAGAAGTGCACATTATACATGGCAAAATACAGTAAGCCCTTTTTCCAGATTTTTGGTCCAATAAGTACCCTTCTTTACCTGCTTGCTCTAAGTTGTGCTGATCTTCTGTGTGTTCTAAACAGTACTGTGTTCAATGATAGTTCCACCAATAAAACGATGATGGGTGGGCTGGATAATAATGGGAAGTTTGCATCTGGTAGACTAACTCTACCCAGGCCACGGATTAATGGAGATTGCAGAATTGCAGAACTCCAGCCCTGTGCTGATGAACATTATTTGTCAAGGGAAGATGCTAATAAATAGAGTCCCTGGATCTCATTTGTTCATGACCCCAAGCAGAGAGGGCAGGCTTGTTCAATTCTATACACTTTAATACACAAAAACTCCTACCCCAAACCCTAAAACACTGGGGTATCAAAAGCTGGAAGAATTGACCTGCTCACATTCCTGCTCTGAAGGGGAGTCCCTCCTGGTTGAAGATCCCTCACTCTTATCTGCTTGACCTCTCCTCCAAAAAAGAGCACATACTTCTATAGCCCCTGTGTTCTCCCTCCAGGTAAGCCCTGGGAGAAACAATAGCGGATAGGTATCCATTTCACTCAAAGCTCCTGGGAAAATGAAATTCTTCGTAGAGATCATTTCATGTTGAAGCTGTACATACCATACTTTAGGTCTGAAGGAAGTCAGTGTAACAAAATACAATTTGAGCACAAATCTTACCATTCTTACTATAATTATTTGTTCAATAACATTGTATTGCTCTCAGGAAATTCTTTAGCTCAATCCTGTCATTGACACACCCATTACTGAGAAGGTAGGCAAGGGAAGGCAAAGGAACTATGAGTGCAAAATTCTGGCTTTCTCTAAGAAGGCCTCACTTTCAAGGGCCTTCCAGCCCAAATGCTCTAGGTTTATACAATGTGGATACTACCTTCCTCCTTTGTTTTCGAAGCTACTTCAGTGACATTGATATATTTGAGCTTTGGCCTGCTTAGCACTTTTCAAAGAACATTCAGGCAACTCACTCACTTTACTTTTGCTAACCAGTCCATGAACAATGCCCACCCAAACCCAGGAGCACTGCCTGGTGCTTTGTTGCAACCTCTTGCTTAAAAAGCAGCAAACTTTATGAATACACTCAATTGGACTCACCCACTTTTAGTAACTTAGGTCATTTGGACTAGGAAAGTCCTTGGGTTGAATACACAGGAACACACATTCTCCTCCCCTCTGGAACTCCTTGTGCAACAGGTGGTTATATTTTTATGCCTGTATCTTATCAGCACCTTATTTGCCATGGAACGAAGGCAGTATTTGTTCAAAATTTATATATATATATATATATACACATATACTGATCAGTTACAAGGAAAGCTGAGCCTTAAAATACTCTGCCTGGAAAACACTTTCTAAATACAAGAAGATGAGATTGGCCTTCATTTAAATTCTAGCTTACAATTAAGAAAGAAAAGCCTAGTGCATCCTGTTCTGAAAGAAGATAATCTAATAAAATTCATAAATACAAATCTTCATTTATTTTTCAACTCAGGGGAAAAATTTGAAATATATGCACTGTGCCTGTACCTGATATTTTCTACCCTTTCTTTTTATTCTTTATTTCTCAAAATTTCACCTACAAATATGATGAATTTAACCTGGATTGAAAAATGAATGGCTCATTTTACAAGTATTTCAACAAAGTATGTGTAAACCGGAAAATATTTTAAATGGTCTTTATTTAGTTCATTACTTAGGTAACTTTGGTGAGTTCATGCTAAAGAAGGCAAATCCACAATACATATTTTTACACACACACATTTTCAGAGAGAGATCTTCCCAAAAGGTAGATGAAGCTCCTCCCACCCCAGTTTTCCTCCTTCTGATCTTACAGTGTAGACTATCTTCAGACCTTTGTTCCTCCCTTAAAAAGGAGGTGTCCTTCAGGAAGCAGTCTGGGCTTCACATGAGAGTCCATGGAAAGATTCCTGACAGTGATCAAAATCCCCCCTCCATCAGTCACTGATGAAAAGTGGGACTTTCCACTTGTTTAGTGGGTATCAGGGATCATGGCCAAAGAATCGTCCCCTAGGGGAAACTGTGCATAGCACCTTTAAAGGGTCAAGTGAGAAAATCAAGTACAGTCCTCAAGAAATGAAAATAAGAGCATGAGCCCTCAGCCAGAACAAAGTGGAAGTTGTACCAATTACCCAACTAACTCAGCAACAAAATTAAAAAGACCCACTCAGTTCCATGAGCATTTAAGGCCTCAAAATGGTCATAAAGTAAAATGGCCTCCAGTCTCAGATCTCTTTTGGCTAAACAGCTATGCTGTACAACTTCAGGCTCAGACCCACAGACCACAGAGAGGCAGAAAGTCTGCTGGACATTTTGATGGGACCGTAAAGCCACACCAAGTTCTTCCCTATTTTTACATGAATCAAAATGCTAGGGTTGAACTACACAGGTTTAGAATTGAATTCAGGGAATTACCTAGGTTGCTGCTGGATGCCCACAGAAACCCACCTGTAAATTCATCAGGACTTGTACCTGTCACTGATTCTGTATTCATTGTTTTTAAGTAAGCATTTGAGACCAATAACTACGTAAAATCTTACAAGTAATTTTGTTAGTAATTCCATCCATCCCAACAGATAGCCAAATGTGCCCCAAATACATTGAAAAACCTCATGGTAAATTCATTTTCTTCATTGTGTTCAAAGCCCTTTAAAATAACTGTAACCAAAAGTGATGTTACCAATAAAGGCTACTCTTCCAAATTTTTAAAATTGAAATATAGTTGACATATACTATTATACTGGTTTCAGGTGTGCAACATACTGATTCAACATTTATATACCTTACAATGTGATCAGCACGGTAAGTCTAGTAACCGTTGGTCACTGTGCAAAGTTATTATGATATTATAGATCATGTTCCCTGTGCTGTACACTACGTACCCATGACTTAAGCGTCTTACATCTGGAAACCTCAGAAAGGGCTACTCAAGCTCTTGGCTGAGTAGCCAACTGTGTAGAAGTAATGTAATCCACTGAGATGTCTTCAAATCACTAAAATGTAGGGCAGGTAGAAACTTCAGAAATCATATTCAAACACCCAAGCATTACCTAAACCTAATGGTCCTTTTTTTTTTAATTTTTTTTAAGATTTTATTTATTTATTTTTAGAGAGAGGGGAAGGGAGGGAGACAGAGAGGGAGAGAAACAGCAATGTATGGTTGCCTCTCACATGGTCCTCACTGGGGACCCGGCCCGCAACCCAGGCATGTGCCCCGACTGGGAATCGAACTGGGACCCTCTGGTTCCCAGCCCGCGCTCAATCCACTGAGCTACACCAGCCAGGGCCTAATGGTCCTTTTGATCCAAATGAAATTTCCAGAGTGGGTTGGTGGTGGTAGGAGTCCCACAATTCCCTTCTTCCAACCTGTCTGAGACGTACACGCACATTCATGAAACCAGCATGTCAACTGTACCAACCCACAAAAATATCAATTAAGCTGTATGTTGACCAGTTGTAACCAATATACAACGGTGAATGTTTATTTTTAAAAAATGGTAATATATTAAACATTAGGTCACTTGGACTAGCAGAGGCTATTATGGCTTATATGGGCATACAAATAAAATGAAATGAATTTCCTGCTTATAAGTAGCAACACTTAGATCACTTTTTGACTTATTCTGGATGCGCTTGAAAATAAACACAATACAGGACAAACATGAGGGTCTGTTGAGAGAAGAGAGAGGAAATGCATTATTTAAATAATAACCAACCCTCACTTAAAAAACAATTATCCACAGTCTTGTCTGAGTGACATCTCTCCCCATGCAAGAAGTCTGTGAAATGAATGACTGCATCAGGGAAGGCACAAATGTATCAATTCTATTTGGAGAACGCCCTCATTAGATAGCAAGCTTCCAGGGAACAGTCTGAAAAACCCTACTTGTTACCATTTGGTTGGCAGTTCTGTTACCTCCTACACTTACCATTTTCAGTACATCCTAAGTCTTCCATTAGCATGTAAGACCCAGTTTTATCTCTCCCACTTACCTACATGGTGCCTGGCATGTAGTTGGGGCTCAAAGCAATTTTTGCAACTGCTTAGTAACTTGCCCCCAACAAGTTCAGGTCACACAAGTTGACTGATAAGACAGAACTTGAGCTTCCTGCTGCTCATAAAGGCAGGCCCTATCCCCTTCTCTGCTCTTTAACGTTGAGCAAGGACTACAATTCGACAACACCATATGCTTGATGACCTTCACAGAGTTCCTTCAGAACAGAGGCTGAAACAGGCCTTATTCTTAATGGAGATCCAAACCCACAGCAGGCTGAGACTTTGGAGCCAGAAATGCATTGTGGGCCTCAGACAGTCCATTTGCGAGAGTAGGCAAAAGCCCAAACACCACCTGTTTTCAATATGAATGTCTCCATTACCAAACACATATTTTTACTTAGGCCTCAAATTAGGTCGAATGCTGAACCAGCCTCCAATTCCCCACCAGCCCATCCCTCCCCAGAGCGGGGTTCCGCCTGTATAATCAGCTTGCCTGGGCCATGGTGGTCTGGCTGGCATCCACTCATGATGCCGTCAAATCTGAGTGCTCACTCAGCTTATCTGCTATCCACATAGCCACCCGACAAGTCTTGCCATGTCACCAGACAGACTCCTGCTTGTTATTAAAGCAGCGAATGGGATGAGCCATGCCTTCCCTCAGGGGAACAGCCAAAAGTGTAAACTAAATGGAAACCATCTTCCTCTTGGCCCATCATGACAAGGTTCTGGAGACCATCTCGGTGGCACGTTCTCCTGAGCATGTGAAACAGTTCAGCGGCTGGCGTTTTGCAGAGCTAATGAGTGATTTGGGAAACTTGGAAGCAGCCTCCCACACCCTGCCCTTCTTCCTCTCTGCCCTTGCCTCAAATCCCTAAATGACAATGGCATTGCTTTGGCTGAAAACTTTGCTCCCTGTCAAAAAATGCAGATGATGCAGGAGGGGAAGTACACCATAAGCCTCTGGGGCTTGGGGAGTAGGAGGTAGAAAGAGGCTGATATGTGGGATGCCTGGAATAAACTTGATTCTCTTCACATTTTTTCACCCAGAGTTTTAGAATCTGTCAGTGGGAGTTCACACAGACTGTGGCTCTGATTGGTCTGAGCATGCCAGTGGTGACTGCTAGAGAAGTATGTCGTGGGTGACAGGATGACAGAGCCCAACCTTTAAGGAAGCTGAATAAGAGCTAATGAGGCTTACCACCAGGCTGGTAGGACTTCCCAGTGCAGCCTCACCTCAGCCACTATGTGTTCATACAGTCACAAAATGGGTGGCCCTGGCTGGTGTAGCGCAGTGGATTGAGCGCAGGCTGGGAACCAAAGGGTCACCAGTTTGATTCCCGGTCAGGGCACACGCCTGGGTTGCAGGCCAGGTCCCCGGTGGGGGCCATGTGAGAGGCAACCATACATTGCTGTTTCTCTCCCTCTCTTTTTCCCTCCCTTCCCCTCTCTCTAAAAATAAATAAATAAATAAAATCTTTTAAAAAACACCCAAAAAATGGATGGCTTTTAAAAAAGAACAGAAGTTGCACTTCCAAAGAGTGCTGGCTCCTTCCAAGTCCACGGGTTCCTTGAGAGACCATCGGCTACCTCCAGCAAAATTGTCACACTCATGTGACTTGCAGCACTGTTCACATGACCTGCCTTTGGAACCCATTTCCAAGCTGTGTGAGAAAATTCCTGTCCTTTCATATCACATCTCATATCACATCTCATTCCCTGGAGACTGAGGGAAACCCATGAGAACTTGGTTTCTTGGCATCTACATTACATGCAAAAGAGTCTGGTTGGTGACAGAACCCTTTGGCCAGTGCTTCACACTTGGCCTTCACTAACTTCTGGCTATTTAAAAATATATATTTATCAGAGGCAGGAGATATGCTCCAAAGTGGGGGTGACTCCAATTGTTCTGCAGGCCGCTAGGCATTCCCTACTGAGTTGCAGGGGCAGTGGCATACCTCTTGAGGGAATGACCTAAACCAGCGGTGTCAAACTCAATTTCATGGGGGGCCACATTGGCTTTGCAGTTGCCTTCAAAGGGCTGAATGTAACTTTAGGACTGTGTAAATGTAACTAGTCCTTAATAGTTAAGCGAGAGCTTGACGCTGCCGCCAGGTAGAAACAAGGTGCCAGGCCGGATAAAACAAGGTGGAGGGCCGGATTTGGCCCGCGGGCCTTGTGTTTGCCACCTGTGGCCTAAACAGACACCATTGGAAAAATGAGGGTAAGTCTGTTAAAGAAGAAGAAAGGCCAAGTGTGACTATTGGGAAGTGGGAGCAATTTTCTGAAGGGTGATTCCATAGGCTACAGCGCACTCTTGACCATGGCTAGAAAAACATGAATCTGCATTAACCATAATTCTACAAGGCCAAAAGCAAATCCAAAGCCCCTTTCTAAACATGGGGCACCCAGACCCAAAGAAGGGAGATGGAGGTGGGGGGTGGAGCTGCTGCAAGATAGTGACTTCAGAATTGTTGGCGGAGGAAGAGAAGATGAATCAGGAAAGTGGTAGACAGAGGGGGTGACATTATAGATGAAATCAACCATGAAATAAAAAGTAGCATCATGTCTCTGATGAAGCAAAAATGATCTGACAATGCAGGCATACTTGTAGACACTCTTCCCAGTTGCTAATAGAAGAAAACCCTTCCGTGGCATCACACTGAGATTTGAAAACCATTGACTGGTGTCTGATTCTGGCAAACCCGAGCAACTCCTTTTGGTCTGGTCAGGCAGTGGTGATACACATAGTCAGAGAAGAACAGACTCACTGGGATGAAAATAGTCCCTTCATCTCTACCCTAGGTCGTTCCTCAAATACTGCCCCTAAACCTCAGCCAGTGCAGCCCAGCAGGCAATGCTACCAAACCCCAGGACTTGCTTGGCCAAGCTGAGAGCCATTGGTATTCCCCATTTATCTGGATTCATGCAAATGTACCAAATACAGCATCCTACTTGCACTTTGTGACCTGGCACCAAGGTAAGTGATCCCCTGCTCCCACAGGGACAACCAGGAATTCAGACAGGCTTCTCCAATCTAACTGAAGAAGGAGCAACGTGGGGCCCAGGTACAGCACCTACTGTCAAAGTTCATACTGCAAGGCATTTCCTGAGAACATTCCCCCAAATGTTAGTTATTAGGTTATGCTGTAGTCTAATCTCTTGCTAAAATTGAAATCTTTCAAACCAAAAATGGGTTTGAATTATGAAAAATATCTAAAGATGTTAACACAGACAAGGCAAAATTTCCCAGAATCATTTGGTTGTTTGTTTTTTTAAGTATCTCTTGGCAACACATATAAATCTACAAGGAAATTTTAGTTTAGAAAGCACTGAAGTTTAGAAACAACTGAAAACTTCCATTTTCAGTGGAAATACTAACAACTTCAAAGGCTCTACCTAATCACTGAGCAAGCAGTACATGTGTGTACACTTTGGAGTTGGCAGAGAACCCTTTCTAATAATTAGAACTGCCTGGAGATAGAAAACCATCATAAGTTGTGAGATCTCTGTCATTGGAGGTTGGGCAACCACTTGGCAGGACTCTTGTTGAGGATAATCATTCCGTCAACGGGGATGTCAGATTGACCTGGATGACTTTTAAGGGACTGTGGGAATTGAGTTGAGCTGGTATATGTCTAAAGGGATGAATTGATTTTTGTGTAGCTTTACATTCCAGAATCCTTGAAGCTCAGTGAAGTTCCCTATCCCTGCCAAAGCTGCTGCTGGCTAATATGCTAATATAGTGCTCCACTTCTCCTTCCAAGATGTAGCAACAGTGCCTTAAACTCCTACTAGCTTTACCCTCCGGTACTACACAGGGATAGCCAACCCAGCTGTGTGCCCACCCAATAGCCATTCTTCCGTTCTTCCTTGTCAGTTATCCCCTAATTCATTCAGAGTCCATCCTCCTCTGCGCAGCCACATCTGTCATATAGCACTGGCCTCAGACCAGGGCATAAATCTTGGTTAGCTTTCACATTCAACAGCTTAGGGCATGTGAGCTGACTCTAGGCAATGAGAGGTGAGGGGATGTTTGCTAGAAGACTAGAAAAGACTTCTTAGCTCTTCAAAGGAGACTTGAGGAAAGAAATAGTCTCTTATTGCTACCAACAGAAAGTGATGTGTGAAGATGGGTTATTAGTACAACTGTTACAGCCATGTTTTTCTAAAGCTTTATTTAGGCTTTACAGCCATTTTTCAACCATGAGGGAAGCTATGCAACATGCTGAAGTTGGGAGAGTTGAAAAATGGAAAGAATCTGGAACCTTGATAATAAAATTGAGGAATAACCATCTCTGGAGTTTTCCTACATCATTGCTTCTTGATATAACATAATAAATATAATAAAAAAAATAATAAACATATACTATGATATAAAATACAATAAATCCCTTTTGTTTTAATTATTTTTAATTGACTTTCTCTTTATTTGCAGCCAAAAGCATCTTAACTAATACCACAGTCTTTGAGGGGATCTTGCCCTCTCAACATGTTTTAGAGACGTGGTGAAACCACTCTTTTCATCCGTGTCATCTGGGCCAGAAAATCAGAGAAAAGACACATGAGGGGAGTACTCAGACCCGCCTTTTATGCCCAACACTGGTCTGTAAGCATCCCCGTACCTTGTATCCTTACTCAAGCTTCCCTTTTGGTGTGATCATGCTCAGGAAACTCCTTTATCCCTTATAAAATGAGAACTCTAGTGAATGTAGGTCACTGACTCTCCACACTTCCTGGACTTTTCTGGAGTCTTGGGTATGGTGGACAGAGCTTGGGCACCATTCAGGAATACTAAAGCCTAATATGTCAGTGTGACAAAATTATAATCCAAGGCAATTTGTCTGATTCCTTTCTCCCCAGTATGTCTCTGGAGGTAACAGTAATTCTGACTGCCGAATAGGGCTGCGTGCCCTGCATCAAAGGTCAAATTAAAAACCCCTTTGCTCAGGCCAATGATTCTCAAAGTGTGTTCTTCAGAGAAGCAGCATCGGCATCACCTTGGAATTTGGCACAAATGCACATTTTCAGGCCAGCCCCACTTCGACTGAATCAGAAATCTGGGGCTGGGGCCTGGTTATCTGTGACTTACCCATCCCTCCAGGGTATTCTAAAACATGTCAAACTGGAGAACCACTGCCCTAGACTTTGCTATTGCCATGATTGGTAACTGAGGGGTGGAGGCGCTTCCCAGGACTCTAAACTTCATTATTTTATACTGTGAGGACCTCATTTCACTATGTAATTATACTTTCACAGCTGTCACTATGTGATTATCTATTTCCCTCATTAGTGGTGAGGTCCACCCCAGTGAACACCAAGTGTATTTTGCTTTGTTACTGTACCCCCAGTGCCCAGCACAGTGCCTGGCACAGAGTATGCACTCCCTCAATGTTTGTGAAATGAGTGAAGAGGGGGCCTTATGGGCCACATAAATTACTGGATGGCATATATTGCTCCCTACAAAATTCAGCCAATTCCTAAGGTCATTATCTAGTGAATATGTTCAAATTGTAGTGTTTTGTGTCTATTGATTTTCATGTTTTCCCAACTTGAAGTCAGCAATGAAGACAAATTCAAATTACTCCAGAATATGACTTCCACTGCTAAAAAGCCATGGGTATTGGCTACTGTCCATTACAGGTTATGTCTTGAAGGGCACTTTCCTGTATTCATTTTTGCCAGAGCCTTGACTCTGCAGAACATTAAAGACCCCACGGCCAGTCTAAGAAACATGCAAATTGACTAAAAGGTCCATGGGCTTTTGTTGGCATCAGCCCATCCCTACTCAAACCCTGCTCTTCCAAGGCCCCTTTGGATCTTCAGGGGAAATAGATGGAAATCTGACACTGGGAACCACTTCTGCATAGCATTCTCCCTCTCCTTGTCAAATCTGGAAGCAGAGAAGCCGGTGTAGCATCACTATGTGACCAGGAATGAAGAGCTTTAATTTACCAAGGAAACGGCAACTCCCCAGGAATTCAGAGACTGAACGAAAATTGGTGAGACAGGTGGGGTAGGTGAGTTGGCAGGGTGCGCAATCAAAAGGATGGAGAGGTGCTCACCCGAGTGTCCTGCCTGCCTCCTAGGGAAGAGGCTTAGGGTGTGGAATTTTTCTCCCCCAGTTGCATTAGTAGAGAAAAGAGTAGTGTTTTAGGAATGGAGGACAGTGAAAGGGCAGGCAGGTAGACATCATTTGGAACTTCTCCAATGTTGAAGCCTTACATCAGAATATGCTATTATTAGAGACTTAGAACTGTTTCTTGATAAGAGGAACCCAGCTTTACACTCCCATCTGCTCATTTTCAATAAAACTCGAGCCATGAGACTCTGACCTAAGAGCAGCCTTCCTGCTATCACTTGACAATGGCGGGTATAGAGGCAAGCTCCGCTCTCAATGTGCCGCCCGCACAGAGGGCTCCAAGAGTGCAGACATGGGCAGGGCCCATCTCAGTGTTCCTGCAGCTGGAACTTCTTCCTGCCCAGGCTCCAACCTGTGCCCATTACCAGAGGTGGAGCTTAGTGGCCAGGCCTCATAAATGCAATCATCCCTCATCCGGGGGCCTAAGTTAACATGGTGCCTGGTGACTAAAACCCTGATGGAACAGCTCATGGCACCCTAGTCCCCTAAAGGGCACTCCTTACCTTGGAACACCGTTGTGCTTTCCAGATCCAAAAGTCCTGGTGTGTGCATCTTCCCAGTATTTCCTCATAGCCACTTTTTGGAGTAGACAGGGCAGGGACTGATTTCTTAAATAAGAGAAAAGCCCACAGAGTCAAGCACCTGCTTTGTAGTTTTCAAACCATGCTGTAGGTAATATGACTTAAGTCAACTGCACCAGCAGGAGGCAAGCAGATAGAGGTTCAGCCCCTTCTAACCCCCTCAATCACAGTAGCTACTCCTTAACTCAATATACATTTGGCCCACTCATCTCACTAGCTGGCTGCCTTATGCCTGAAGAGGTTTTTCAACACCTCTAATGCCAGGTCCCTGTAGAATGGTGTTTGGGGAACCAGACCCCAGGCATCTTTCTGCGTTTCTCTCCAAAGTCAGGAAGCCAGAGCAGAATAGAATGGCCCGAGATGCCTGGGAGCTCTGGAATGCCTTTGCGGGCACGGCTGTGCAGGTGAGCTGGAAGCAATGCTTGAAAAAATCTGGAGAAGACATGTGCAAGTGGCTTGTCAGAATTCAAGGGTGTGATGGCGTGGAAGGTTGGGAGGACCACTTCTAATATGTCTGATGGCCTTATGAGCATGGATATCCAAAAAGTAGCCCTTGTGTAGAACTGGATTTCGTTCACCAGAAAGCTCCAAATCAAGGTCATTTAGAGGAGCTAGAATGTATGGGATATAAAGGGAGCTGAATCCCTTCAGTTTGTACAGTACAGTGCACATTGTCAACCAAGGACAAACCCATACAAGCCATGTTGCATACTTCTTATTTCGTCTTCCTTATACCCCCTGGGCATCAGGTCAAGTCCTACTCAAGAATTTGCACTAAATAGTGCTGACTTGAATTTTAAACCTCCTGTCTGGCTTTTGGGGGCTTCATACACTAATCCCATCCTTCCCTAGTCTTGTAGTAGCAAACGTATCCCCTCTGCTTTTCAGATGTTTCCCTTCTGCCACTTCACCACCCACACTTACCCCACTACCATCCCTAGACATTTCATTCCCCCTCCCTGCCATCACTCCTGAGGCAACCCACAAGGAGCTCACAAAAGAATTCCTGCTCCTTCCCTCTGCTTGGAAGTCACCCTGACCATTGCAGCGTGCGCTGTTCTCCTTTGACCTACAGATCAGGTAAGAATGATACATTTGCTGATGTTTCCTGGGTGAGGGTTGTCTCCCCAGTGGAATTATGAGCTTCCTGAAGACAAGGACCCCATCTTCATTACATTCCCACTCTTGTCCTCCCATGCAGAGATCAAGGTCAGACATATCATGCTCTGGCTGGTGTGGCTCAGTGGACTGAGCACTGTCCTCAAGGAGTCGACAGTGTGAACTCAAGGGTCGACAGTTCGATTCCCAGTCAAGGCACATGCCTGGGTTGTGGGCCAGGTCTCCAGTAGGGGGAGCACATGAGAGGCAACCACACATTGATGTTTCTCTCCCTCCCTTCTCTTATATCTAAAAAAAAAAACCTTTTTTAAAAAGATCAGATGTGTTAGAAATCATATTACTGCCTAAAATTCCAAGTGGTTTTGGAGGCCCACATGCCCAGAGCCAGAACTGCCATTAGAAACCTCTGGTAACCAAGGGCAGGCCTTGCTAGGTACTTGATCTATGGAGTTTGTTTCAATAAAATAAGGACCTTCAACTTCTTTGGTTGGCCTCAAATTGCAGTTCTCCAAAAGGGAACTTAGTAGGTAAATTATGCAATATGGGGCACACAAGGGTCCATCCAGCTCTGACTTGTGTACCAATGGCCAAAGGGGCAGGTTGACGAAGAATAATGCCTATCTCCGGATGCTGTTTCATTTCCCCCGTACCATTCTGACCCACCCCTTGAGTCCAGGATTTTGTTCACCATCAGCTGGTCACCATCAGCCTATAGCACCTTTCATTTAACCAACCATGTAAGTTCCTACCCTTTGAGTAAGGTAGAACTCCTGCTTGTTCAAAATGTATCATTTACTCATTGTAAGGGGATAGTCTGCCTTTAGTTGAAGGAATTCACCCTTCAGTCCCCAATTCCAGTTTTAATTACATTGCCTCTCAGCCTCAATCTTTGCAGACTAGTGAGACATCGTTTGCTGTCCACATGGAGACAGAACCTTTGGTCCCTGCTGGTCTTAGATGTTTCTTTGGACCTTTATCAAGGTTATGTGTGAAGGTCAGACACAAGAGTCTGTGTACCCCTAGATCAAGAAGTTTCCATTTTTTTCCCAGCATACACTGCCTGATGGGCATGCTGGGACATTTGTTCAGGAAAACAACCAACAAAAGGTCCTAGGTACCCTTCCTGGGTAGAAAATGTCAGAACCTCTTGTCCCTAAAGCACAGGTTTTTCTCTTTAGAGGTTGTCTTTTCTAATGTACACTAAGACCAGTCCAGCAAGAGAACACCATCGTCATGTATCTCATTTACAGCAGTGCCTATTTGTCCAGGGCTCTTTAAGAACCTCCCGTTATATTCACTGGGTCCCATGTATCCCAAGATGTATTTACCTCCTCACAGAGCTCCACAAGATTAAGCATGCATGAATTTTCCCCATGTAAACCATGGTATTTTTCTCAACAGACTGTTTGCCCGAGCACTCAGCAAGATGGCCCTTCCCAACAATGTAGCTCCAAGGCACCCCCAGAGTCCTTCCACATAGGGTCATATGGGGTTGTCCTGGAGAGGAAGGACAGGATCCCGTAATTTAACATCAGCTCTTCCAGAACTATCAGGTGGCATAGGTCCTGTGAATAATCTTCTGAGCTATTTTTCCATTGAAGTGCACTGAGGAAGGAGCCACTATGTGAGATTAGAAAACCTTTTCATATTTCCAGACTGTTCTTGACTCCTTCCCCATAATCAGGTAAGCCAAGTCAATCAGTGACAAGACAGCTGACATGTGGCATGCCTGACAAGATGGTTCCTAACTAATGATTCAGACCATGTGCAACAAAGGGAAAAAGGTAATCAAAGGGAAAGTGGCACCTGAAATGGTCTCTGGTGGCAGATCAACTTCTGTTCCAAATCTGCTTCTTGCTTTTACCTGTCATTCCTTGGGCAAATGACCTAACTTCGACTCCTTTCAGGCATTTACAAAAACGAACAACCTCTATGTGGCAGGAGTGCAGGATGATCGCCCTGGCCTGGTCTTACTGTCAGGCACACAGGTCTATCCCACCTTACCACTCGGTCAAGAGACAACAGGCGAATAAACAAACAACTTTTACAGTGAATAGTGTGTCCGAATAACTGTTCCTGCTGCCAGAATTTGTTGCAAAGTATTCAGAACTGAAACTGAAAAGTATTAACTCTTCATTATACTTTAAAACAAAAGTGAGAGGAAAGGCATTCAAGACCTGTAAAGGCAAAAGCAGTGAAAGAGGGTTGTGATCCTAATGTGTGTTCAGAAAATCACCGACTGACCATGATTTATGGCTAACCTGGCACCAACTGCCCTGAGCTGTGAATCACCGAGAACACAACGTTATCATCCATTTTAGCTTATTTATGGAGATGAATAAAACCCAAATTCCAGGCAGTGGTAAATCTAAGAAATTCTATCTGGAATGCATTTTATATTTGCGTGTGTGTATGTTTTCTTGGCAGGAGACTTACCTTCCTAATTATGCTTCCCTTAGGCTATCATTACATTTAGTCTGCATTCCCAAAGCACACACCACTGACAGCAGGGGGAAGGCAGCCCGTAAGTGACGGGGCAAGGTCTACCAGCCCACCTGGGATTAAGTGTTTGCAACTGCACAAATAAGTCTGTGTGTAGATATGACGGTGTGTGTACACACACACATACCTCTTCCAATCCTGGCATGTAAGAAACATGGTAACAGAATGGAAAGCAAGTTGTGGCAAAAACCATAAAACCCTTTAGAGAGGTACCTTGGGTCACCACTCACATGTTTTATCTTCATTCTTTAAGTACACCATTAACTTTTACTTGGTAGGATTGATGCATGAAAACCTTTTTCTTTCCAACAACCCCATGCTCTTTTCAGAATTCCTAACATTTCTTTAAGAAGTGTCAAAAGCGGAGTGAAAAGTGCATTTAAATCTTACACATGGACACTCATGCTGAGAAATGGCTTTCTGTCGACTTCACTGACGAGTGTTTAAGTTAGAAGTCTCTTCAAACGCTCATGACTAAAAATGCAACCTTCCATGAAAACTGAACTTGGACAATTATTTACATACACTAATGACTCCTTTACCAATGGACAGATAACTCATGCAGTAACCAAGAAGATCTAGTTACAAATTTTCCTAATACTAATTTCACCTTTACCCTGTATTGGCAGTTGATGCTGCTTCAAGGCATTTGGGATTGAGAAAACATTAAAAGTACTTCATTCTAATAGAATGAGTACATTCCAGGGTCCATTTCCTTTGAACCACCCACAGGCATTAACAGTGGTATCAATACACTGTGCTTTAAGAGGATCTTCCCAAAGGGCTTGGCCAATGTCTTCTTCACTGGGGAAAATAAGAAAAACTACCAAAAGTTAACCTTAATGTGAAAAGAAAGCATCCTAATTGTGCGCTCTGAAACTATAGAACTGCAAAGCCAAACTGCTCCTCAGTCACGTCAATGTTTTTCTTGAAAACTCATCTAATCTGGGCAAAATGTGGTAAAAAAACAAAATGTGGTATCCCTGAGAAGCCATGCATTTAAAAGACATGCGTATCTTAAGAGACCCCTCCTCTAAATATTTTAAGTTAAAATAAAACATTTTAGGGAATAAAATGCTACATTTCATGTTTAAAAAAGGTAAAAATGAAAAATATTCCTGTTTGCTTATATATGTATAAAGAAACTTTGGAAGAAGATGTATATAAATAACTAATAAGTTTACCAAGGACATGGGGATAACTGGGCAGATGGGCAGAATTGAAAGGGAAATGTTATCCTATGTCTCTCTCTGAAACCTGAATTAGACAAGTAAATATAATATAGCATTTGTCTTACTGGTGGATTTGAATTCCTATATTAGCATACGTAATCTTGGAGATGTTTTTCACATATATAAAAAGGATTTTGGGAGAAAATATTAGAAATTTATAAAGTACATCACAGGATGTTATGTTTTTTCCCATTTAGATGGAAGAATTTCCTCAGTGCTTTTGTTCTTATTTCAAAAAAGACAGAAAGTTGTATTTGGTAATTTGGCATTTGCTGGGGTGATCACACATACACACAGGCCTCCTGTAGTGGGTAGTTATAACATACAACCCTTTAGTTATGCAGATACACACATTTTGCTAACACAAAAGGCAAAATATAATTTTGTACAGCACCATCTACACCTATTTTTATTTTGACTTTATAATCACAAGCGGCAAATTTTACTTCATGTATAAATACTCAGGAACTAAAGTTAAAAGATGCAAGTTGATTCTTAGGTGCTAAGTACTATTTTTGAAAGCAAATACAAATCTAAGAGTCACAAAATGTGTTTTCTTAAGGTAGAGAGTGGGTGAAGTGTTTGAAAGAAAAATAATTTACAAGTGACTTTGTAAAACACAAACCCTTCACATGCTATTAACTGAGGCTTTGGAAAAGTAAGTTCTCCTAACATAGATTTTATTCTACCTCATATTGTCAACTCTTACGTTTTTAAAATATTCAACTTCCCTTTATTCTTTTTTTGGAGTGGGGGGGGAGCCTGCCAGCTGGTTAGAAGCCAAGAGTTATCCAGTCAGACCTGAATGGAAAAATCTACGTTTTGTTTATTTCATAGTTCAAGCTCAAAAGCAAGAGACAATTTAAATAATAAAAGAGTAACAGAAAAGATGCAAAGAAAGAAAACAAATCAGTAAGAGTCCAGAAGAACCTTCAAGAATATTTAATTCGGAAAATGTTATTGGTTTAGAGAACTTGACTGAAAGAAAACAGCTGGGTAGAGTTCAAGGTTTTAAATTAAAAACAATCTAACAAGGTCTATGGGGATAACTCTTTGAGCCACATTTTGGAGACCAGATTCATTTCTACCAAGTAAAAGTAATAGCAGTCTAAGCTAAAAAGGAAATTCCTCACAACTGAGGTAGTTACTAAGTATCAGCACATTTTCCAAGTTCTCACAAGGCAGCTTAGCTATTTACAATCCATTTTTCCTCATACATAAATGGAGTGCCTTTTCAATTTTATGTCTTCTGTGATTTGTTTTTAAAAAACCACTTATACACACCAGCCAGAATATGCCTATTTTATTAACATCATGCTTTAATAAATAACTGGCTACTTCTAATAAAATTAAGCCTCTGTTTACAACAGCCCCCAATATTCCATTTTGACCATTCTGCAGAATTTGGTGTAAAAAGTTGACTGAAATGTAGACCCTGAGCTATCAAGTAATTATGTTTCAATATAAAAATAGAGAATTACTCTTACAACTGAAGATTGAGCAATAACACAAACAACCTCTCTGTGGGTTTTAATTTCAGTAGAAATGATTGGGATCTTAATGGTTGTCTAAAGCAGGAAGAGACTTGCAGAATTTTCTTCTTTCTGAAGACTTCTGGAAACTCCTTTTAAAGTGATTTGTCACATTCTTATAGTTTTATGAGCTGTTTTGGTAAGGGCACAAGGAAAAGTTTCCTAAGGGGACAAGGCAGTTGTTAGTCTTTGGCCTGGGACAAAAGATGCGGTCTTTGCCAGTTCACCCATGTGGCTAAGGGTCACCGCTAAGATGTTGTCTTCTCAGCTCTACCTATTCCCACTCCTTCCCCCTCCAAAAAAATGAAAAAAAATTGGACACCCAGCTCTCCCCCAAGTGGGCTTCTCGGTTGATAGGGTGGCACACAGCTATGAACCACTGAAAGTGTTTTGCCTTTCTTAGCAGAGGGGGATGAGCAAGAAAAAGACTCAAATAAGACACCTTAGAATTTCTTTTAAAAAACGGGGATGCCAAAATGAATGCCAATACAAATGCACAGACAAAAACTTTGCTCACGTATTAATGCAATTCCCTAAGCACTGGCTGGGCCCACCCCAATTCTAACGAGCCTCCAGGCAGCTCCTCTGCATGGCTGGGTTTGAAATCTCAAATGCTGTAACAATGGGGACCAAATGAGATATGGTTGGTCACTTATTTCTGGCACTGGGATATCAATTCAGAGAGGGTCAGGTGTGGATACGCAGACCAGCACGCAGTGACTTGCTAACTTGCCTGGATAGACAAAACAAAGAAACAAACAAAACCCACCTGTAAACAAAGTGTGAACATGTGGCAACTGGGACATCCTGTATGGCCTTAGATCTTTGTAGGGAAAATGCATCGAGAATCTTCTGAATGGGTTACACTTTTTAAGCAGGTTCAAGAAATGAACCTAATGTGATCTGAATTTATATAATTCAACTCAACCAAAATGGGTAGTCTGTAGTCTCTTCCAGTCACCAGCTAGCAATGAAATATAACATCTTTCTTGTGTTGATACTCGAAGACAACCTGACAAGTGGATTAGAAACCCCCTTGTGCCTTCACATTCTGTCTTAACTTAACTATAAAAAATGAAAATCACCTCCTCTTCTCTCCAGATAAAGCAACTAAAACAACAGGGAGAAATGTAAATTTTACTGCTTGTTGGGCTTTTTCTTTAATAAGATAACATGATAAATAAAGCCTGCTTCTGTACAGCTATTTAATATTTCAGAAATACGTACATGTTACATGCCAAGAACGAACCCTGGTTTTCTTGTAAGAAATAAGGTGAGATCATTACTGAAGGAAAAAACCCACAAACAAAAACAAACAATAAAGAAAAACAAGAGAGTGATAAAATCACAAATGCACAACTAACTACAGTTCTGTACCTATACCACTAGCACGTTTAACAAGATTCTGGGGAAGCAGGAACTTACTTTACGTACAAGTCCCTTTTTCCTGCAAAACTGAATGAAAACACAAGGTCAGAATTTTTTAAACCAGTGGCCACATAGTAAAAACTGTACATTGTTGTCCATTCATTTGAACAGCAAAGTCACTAGGGTGGTACGAAAGTGATAACCGGTGCCTTTTAACTTTCTGATGATGAACATATTTTCTCTAAGACTGAGAATTATCTCCATTCTCTCTGCATAACCAGAAACAAGATGAAGGAGACAGTGAGGAGGTAGGGCTGGGCCCCAGCATGGGCACCAGCGCGGCTGGCTTTGCCATTGGCATTCTTCCCAGAGTGGTCAGTTGCGTTATACTCAAGCTCCGAAGGGCACTGCTGATATTCACATCCACTTCCACTTCCTTCTCCACTGTTTTCATCAGCTATTTAAAAAACAAAAACAGAATAGATTTCATTCCACTTGTTCTTATCACAGGGTCTACGAGAAAAATTGGTACTTTACAACCGCAAAAGCTTACTGATATCAAAGAAGTCCACATCGTTCCCACTGTACGCATTCTTCATTTTACTGGTCATAACCCGAAGAGCCATGATTTGACGAAGGATCAGCATGTCCTGTTTGCCGGTGTCAACCTGGACCTCCGGATTACTGATCTGGTTGGCTAATCCATTTCCTGTCACTGCAAACAGGTACCTGAGGTGAGAAATGACCCCAGTGAGATGCTCAGTAAAACCAAAGTTACAGAAGATCAAAGACTTCTTCCTAGATTCTAGCACATGCACTGAGTACAATGAACTTCCATTTCTAAATAAACTTGAATTTCTCCTTTTCCTGGGCATACATCTTTTTTTTCCTCCAATTTTGACAAAGACTTTTTTGAAAGCTACCCATTTGGCAGAGGTTGGTGGGTCAGAGTAAACCGCTGATAGAGTGGGTACTTATTTCAGTTATGGAGTGTGTAGGGGAAGGACACGAAGCACCATCAAATAAGAGAATGGATCAGGTGCTTTATAGGGCAAGCCCTCGGGCGAAGAACCACAGGTGTCAAATGTTTTTTTTTTTTAAATGGCACTATTGGAACAGTCTGATCCCTGGCTGCAGCCCTACTGCCAGAACGACTACTATCACAGACTTTTGACCCAGTACAAGCAGCTGGGTATCTTCTCAATACTTCAACAGTAAAGCCCCTTCCCAAGAAAGTCTAGAAGCCTTCCGTGTTGTTGCTACCTACTCTGAATCACTTCTCAAATGACAATGGAGAAAAATACTCTCTGAAGGTTACCCGAGCATCTAGGAAGGGAGAGACTGCAAATCTATGGACCAGAGGCTAACCTGCTTTTGCCTTTTCCATTCCAGCAGTCATCTTCATTGCCGTTTCCCGCAGCCATCCTCTCGTCATTGCAAACGTTGCTAGGGAGAGAGGACCAGAACTTCTTGGCCTGTTTCAGTTTCTCCTTGACATCTGTAACCTAATTAGGGGAAGCAGGAGAGAGACCTCTGTAAAGCAATACCAAAGTACCTTACAGGTGTGCCTTTGAGCATTTCTGAAGTATCTCCAGAATGCTATGCAATTCGTTTCCAACTTTAGTCACTAGAGAAAAACTAAAGATCAAATTTACCCTTAGAACTATAAAATCACTCAAATAAATGAATAGTTGAAATATCCTGAAGTCATTTCCTGGGCCCACTGGCCACTCTACCACTTCACTGCAACTACCATCGGAGGCTCACCAGGTTCCGCACCGTGTGGACACAGTAGGACACGGTCTCTCCTCACAAGCCATTTATACTCGGGATCCAGCTTCTATATTATCCACTCTGTGAAACTTGCCTTTCACTGTCCTCCTTCCCCTTGTCTATGGTCCTTCCTACTGCAATATGTAAAGCATATTGTTGTGTATAAAGCAGTTTGCTTACATTTCCTTATCCTCCCATCCTATCATTTACTATACATCCACCTTAGTAAGCTGGACTGTCTGCATGTCTCTCTCTGTTGGGGCTTTTTCAGAACGAGGATCTGTCTTATTCCTCAAAGCGACCCTGTAACTAGCACAGTGATGGGCTTATAGTAGACGCTTAGTAAATACACGGTAAAACAGCAGGTAGGTTTGAGATAAGACTTATTACATCACATTTCCTCGAATATGAATGAACTTTCTGAGCTAGAAAACGAGAGGCAGATTTACCAACACTCACATTCAATATGCTTGAAAAGTTTTAACGGAAAGACCCACACTTGTAAACCTTCCAAGTAAAACTGCATTTTGAGCAAATGTTTTCTGGTTTTTTGTCATTAAATATGACCATTCCTAACAGCGTGCTTACCAGTTGGTCCAAACTAGTGCCAGCTGCTGTGGTTGGGCGTTCCTCGGGGTGATATGGTCTGAAGCGGGCATTGAAGGTACTTTCTGAGATGGACCGGGAAATCCGTCCAGCTGGGAGGGACTTGGGGGGTCCACATCCCTGGAAAACCTGCATTAGAGCAAGCGTGATCATATTAGGGAAGTCACATCGCAAGCTGGAGGGGGCCTGCGTTTCTCCTTTCCAGTACCCTGCCCTTTTTACCTTCTGAGACACTTGCACACTATTGTCCTGCATGTTCATAATAGCATCAGAAATCTTCACATCGATGGGATCCATGACTGATTCAATGTTGAAAGGGCCCTCTAGCCTCTCCGCCACCATCAGCATAGCATCTAACATGAGGTTTGGGGAAGAATAATACAGCATAAAAAGTAAATCATTAGTTCATCCTTAGGTAATCAGGCTGATCATTTTACTGTTCTTGCTTGTTGTAGAGGTAGAGGGAAGGCACGCATCATAATTAATTCATGTTTTTATATCTATTTCTATTTACACCAAACTGCACTGAGTCATTATATATCGCCGACTCTCCAAGGTATATGGTGGCCAGATGAATGCTTCATTCTGCAGCAAGGAAACCCAATCAGGAATCTTCTATTATACTGATGAGGCATTCCTTCATGTGACAGTGGCTGTCACTGTAAGGCTCTGAGCGAGCTCCCAGCAGACAAACCTAAAGCTGGAGGCAGAATAACATGGTAGTTTTCCCAGAGACTTCCTAGGATCTTTTCATTTTAGGTTCCATTTATAAATCAAAAATATACATCAGTTAAAATCCTGGCATACCAACTCTTAATTTTTTCCCCCACGAAACCCTTCCAGATGCCTGAGTGCACAGAAAACACAAATAGAAGCATTCCTACGAATTCTAATGACTTTAAATAAAGTTTTGAAAACTGCAATTTTTGGAATAAGAAAAACTGCCCATTTCAAATATAAGGGCCTTGACTTATTTAAAAGCAAAAGATGTTCCTCTCTGAGTGAAAACACAACACAAGAGGCAGTTCACACAAACCACGTACTCACAGTGCATTTTCACTGATTACTCTGTAAGTCACTTTTACATGCTGTAGGAATCTGGAATCTTTTAGTTACTACACATTGAATCTCTTAAATAAAATGCACTCTACTTGTTTTCTTGTTGTTCATGTTTGTTGGGATTATGAGATTTAGTATTTTGGCCTCATAGATATTTCACAAAATTAGAAGAAACTGGAAATGTAATCTCTCTCCTTTTTTCTTTACTGCTTAAAACATGGCAGGAAGAGGATAGTTAAGCCCACATTATCCACCGCCTTCAGGTAGTCTGAGGACAGCTTCTGGAAAGAAAGGCTAATTTCCAGAAGATTGTGTGCTACTCAAACAACACTGCTGAACTTCTCTACACCTAAGCTTTCCAGTGAAAAGGAGTTTCAACATCAGCATGTCAATGAAACCAAATTTGGTCATCAACCTTTCACCTTCAACCTAGAACAAATGCAGCATAGCATTTTAAAGCACAGGGTCATTTCTCTGAACTACAATCCCGATGTGACAAACCACAAATAGATTTCCGTGAAATGCATTTTTTTTTACAAGTAGTAACAAATGAAGTTTCAAATTGCATTGTGGTAAGCACCAATAAAGTGATGCTTCCACCCTCTAAGTAAAGGCTGCCAGCATGAATATACCATTGTACTAGAGGAGAGAAAAAATGCTTTTGATGTGCTAGCAAAAGCAGACTTTTGTAAACAAGTGGAGCACAACTTCACCGTGTTCATCATTGTCAAAGCAGCAGGGCTGCCATGTACAGAAAACACATTCCTTCATAGCTGAGAAGTCAGCCCTTGCCCCAAATAAAAATATTATGAACAAACAGATAATAAACATCCAAAAATGCAGAATTTAAACAACAGAAAACAGCACATTTTGTAACTACTTACTCTCCTAGTATTGAAGAAAAAACCAATCACTAATGTGTTTGTGAAAGACTGAAAGGAAACATAAACCCCAATTCACTGGCTGTTTGGCGTCTTTGTAAACTCTGCGCCGGCCAGCATACACAGGGCCTGGGAATGGAGAGTGAAGCTGGGCCTTTGTTGGGGCCGGTGCCATGGCGTTGTGTGCTGCACGACTGAAGAATGCAAATGAGGGCACATTCTGCATGTGGCCTGCAGCCCAGAAGCCAAAGCTGCCCCTAACCCCAGGGGAAAAGTCATGATTGGCTATCAACTGGGCTCTTCCTTACAGCAGCCAGCCCTGATCAGAAGCGCCAAGCAAAGTCCAAAGGCAGTTGGTTTGGAGTTTTGGTTTTATTCTGGCCGATCTAGGCCACAGGTCTCATTGGACTATCTGCCTCCTGCCAGGAACTGGCTGGTATCTTCACCAGCAATCCCAATACCCTAACACTAAATTCATGCTGGCAGCAACATGTGACATTAATAAGGTTGGCTACAAGTCCAAAAATGTTAGCACTACTACAGTATGCGATGGAGAACAAGTGGCACCTGAGCGTAGCTTATGCCTCTCTAGAAGTTGGTTTTTTTTTTTTTTTTTTTTGGTTGGGGATGGGGTAGGCAGGGAGTATATTCAAACTAAAGGTTTCATAGAACCAACTACAAAAACAAGCCCAAGGTGTTCCAAGTATTCGGATCCACCATGATAAAAGATGACAATACTTGGCCTGGCTGGTGCAGTTCAGTGGATTGAGCGCGGGCTGGGAACTAGACAGTCCCGGTTCGATTCCTGGTCAGGGCACATGCCTGGGTTGCGGGCCAGGTCCCCTGTGAGGGCCATGTGAGAGGCAACCATACATTGCTGTTTCTCTCCCTCTCTGTCTCCCTCCCTTCTTCTCTCTCTAAAAATAAATAAATAAAATCTTAAAAAAAAAAAGATGACAATACTTGAATAGATGCAGTTAAAGAGAGGAAAGGGAGGGGGTGTGGCAACCAGAGGGCAGGTTTGAAAAACTCATCCTTAAGTCTCTGAAAGCATCTAGTTCAACTGCAGGACTTCAGGGCTCAGGATCTCAGCACTGCTCCCCGCGCCAACCCCCCCGCAGCGAGGCCATCCCTTCTCTCTAGGGAAAGTGATTCCTTCTGCACTGTGCCACCGATAATCAGAAACCCACACCTTCAGCCTCACGACAGGACTGGAAGAATGAAAGGCAGTTTCCTGACTTAACCCCAAGATCTGATTTAAAGAACTGGGGGGAACCTTTGACCATTCATTAACTGCAATCACTGAAAGAGGAAAGAAAAATTCTTTGCAAAAAAACCAACAACTTATAGAACATGTAGCAGAGGTATGTAAATTGGGACTGATTTCTGCAATCACAGAGCAAATTGATTAGAGCATTGTGAAAATTAATGAAAAGCACCGAAGAGTAACAATCTCTATTATTCCTGGCCTTTTATATCAGCTTTTAAAAAATAAAGAGTGAAGTACCCATTAAATATGAAGTTTAAATACAATTATACACCTCAACCCTCCAAAAAGTATCATTTAAAATAACCAAGTTAAATTGATTCAGAACTCCTCTCAATTTTCACTTGGGTTTAATTTTATTTCTTGGAAAATAACAAATGTAATTTTTAAAACACACAACAAGAACAACTGCAGCGATTTAAGTCCTCCTTGTTTTAGGGTACCTTGTTGAAAACGTTTATTAAGCAAGCCGAGTATGGTTTTGATTGGATGGGTGTGGGCCTGCATAATCTTAGGGGAAATATGCAGAACTTTTATTTTAATACAAGGCTAAGAGTTACAGTTTTGGCCAGAATATCAGAATACCAGAATAACACAAGAGGCATGCCACTCTGCACCTTATTCCTGATATGTCTGTAGAAAAGTTAGCAAGCAACACTAGATCACTATCACCATACATTTTTGGTACCATGTGGTAAATTCTACTCCTTTGCCCAGAGAACTAGTGCATTAGAAGTCACAGGTTGAAGTGAAAAGGCTAAGCGACTTAAAAAACAATAAATGTAGCAAAAACAAAATTGCAAACTTGACATTGAGGTGTGGGGTGAGAGTGAGATTAAAAAAGGGAGAGAAAAAAAATCACCTTTAGATCTGCAAATGCCATGGGCTTTTATTTCCATGGGAAATATTGTAAAGCAACACTTGCTCCCATGGCTCCATTCTGGGCATGATGTGCCATTTATGTGTGTGTGTCTTTGCTGGTCTTACGCCTTCCCTTTCATGGGATTCTGCTTTTCTGTGTGTAAAAGATTTTTTTCAGGTCTTCTAGCTTTGAGCTATTTAGGCTACAATTGTGCTGAAGTGCTTACTATTCACATCTTTTTTTTTTTCTTGTGTCAGTGTTCTCAAGAATCTGTTGGAGCCAATTTATTGATGCACTTTCAAACAGAGTTAATATGGTAATTAGCTCTCATGCAGACTAAAAAGGCATTCCCCACTGCCAATTCCCCCACCAAAAAAAAAAAAGGCTAGCAAATTGCATATATGTTCCCATGATGTGGACAAATAAGTGAAAAACAGTTGCTTATAAAGACACAGAAATTCTGCAAGTACGCAAATGTGACCGGAGGATGGGGAAAAATCTGCGTTAGTTTGTGTGAGTTTTTAGTATGTGCGTGTGGCCTCACTAGACCCTCAGCATGAGGAGCTTCAGCACTGATGGTTCAGGACTAACATGCATGTTAGGTAGGCATCCAGGGACTCAATGACTGGTCATTAAACCATCCTTAGTTTGTCCTGTCCCACAAATCATAATTAACCTCTCAGAAACCGGCCCCTTGATTTACATTGCTGTCTGGGTTCCAGGGATGGTTTTGTAGGTTTTAAGCATATGTAAGAATTTTTACCTCTAAAATGATCACAGGGCAGAAAGTTTTTCCATTCTCACCAGAGTGATCCGTTACTGTTAAATCCTCTACAGAAAGAGAACCCCTGAATGTCTACAGTCAGATTTCATCTGATGCAAATATCCAGTGGGCATCTGGCCAGTGTGCAGAACATCTGGGTGCAGTGTAGCAGATATAACAGTTTAAAAGCCACTTCTGCAGCATGGTAATGATTGCACACCAGCATTTACCGTACACAGATACAAGCCTATGATGCATAACTAGATCTGACCTTTAGGGGGGACATGTCAAAAAGTCACTTTTTCATTATTAAAATTTGACATTCACTGTGTCTAATGTCTTCAGAAATACCACCATTAGTTCAAGACAATGTTTACTTGTAGAATGGGATGAACTTTGAGTACAGTTAGAACACTGGCAAACATTAAATACCAAACAAAAATTTCATACCTGACAATTACAATATTCCTTGTGGCAGGAAGCTGAGCTATTTTCAGTGATACAAATACATTAATCACTTGCTCACCTATGAAACTGTTCCACTCAGCATCAAGATCTCCTTGGTTGGCCAAACAACCTCTCATGATGTTCGAGCAGTAGTTATAACATGGCTTCACAGTCACTAGACCCTGGCAGTGGGAGCAGTAAATCATCTTCAACAAGGCGTGGGTACACTGGGCTGTGGGATTTACCTAATTTGGGACAAGAAAGAGACAGTGTTGGGGGCAAAGGAAGACACAGAAATTGCAAGTCTATCAATTCTACCTTGAAGGCTTAGCCATGCATTTCAGTTAAGAATGCATTGTGATGGATCATTTAGCAGGCCTGGCCTGCTTCCCGAAGAGGTGAAATAGAGCAAGATTAGATTAAAAAAAAAGGTGTGTGGTGGGAATGGGGGTGGGTGGGTAAGGATGAAAGTTGTATTACCTTAAATAACCAAGCTCCATGTATCTCCCACCCTGTAAACCCTCGTTTCTCTTCCTTAGCTTTCAATCTGTCTCTCACATACACACTCACCCCTACATTAAATGGCTCAATTATTTCAAAGTCCTACAAATAATTTTCCAGGATCATCCATGAGACACAGTAGCAGAGGCTACCTTTGCCTGCCCTCCATGCATGGCAAGCTATGGCCTCTACCATCACTATGTTTGCCTTCCCAGATTGAAACATAACTGTATCTTTCTTTAAAAAAACAATAACACTGAGTACAGACTGTCTTTGAAACTTAACACCCCCCCATCAAGGTTTAGAAAGGTATTTAGTATGTACTCCATTCTACGCCTATAGCTGTGCAGGAGGCAAAATTAATGTATTCTATAGGGAAGAATATAAATAAATTTACATTTGGGGTTATGTGATTGCCTTCCAAGGCTTGGGAGCAGTAAAGCAGAGTCCTCAGGGAATACCTGATGAAAGACATAGGACTTCAGTTAAAATTTGAAGAAGGGGTTGGATTTAAGTAATGAGGAAGAACACTCAGAAAGAATTAAATGAACAAAAGCTGCAAGAGAATGTATCAAATATACTGTGGCATCTTAGAATGGGGTTGAGGAATTGTGGGGAATAAGATTGACTGCATAGGAAGGAGTGAGTGCGTGGACAGAATTAAAGGGGCTTCAACACTCACTGAACAGAAACAAGACAACATATGACAGGGTTACTAAAAGTTCATGAACAAGAAAGCAGCTAGGGTAAAAACAATACTAAACTAGATTGGGCTAGCCATCCTCTGCAGACAAATGAGACTTAGTCTCATCTTCCTACTTCCATAACATAAAATTGTCTTGGATATAGAATTGCTGATACCATCCTGTTATTCATTTCCGTCAGTGCTTAGAAAGGACCATGGCTAGGTGTCACACACAGACAGCTAACCAAGTGTTCTGGTCTTCTCATACTCTTTGCTCCTCCCTCCTCTTTTGGAGTCAGTATCAGAGGATTAGTGCATTCCTCTCTATCAGTACCAACCAGTTCTGCAAACACAGACTTGTGAAAGCAGATACCACTGCAAGGGAACAGAGGCTGGGATGCAGGGCAGACCAGCAGTGTACTTCACCTGCTCTGCTTGTGGCACTGGATACCACTTATCAACAGTGTCCTGAGGAACAGGAACGGGGTGCCTAGTACTATCAGGAGAAAAACTTAACCCTGCTAGGCTTCTATGTGATGTACAAACAAACCCCCTCTTATCTCAAACAGAACTGTAGCCTAAAAGGGGGGAAGAAAACACACGACAAGATGGTAATTATACACACTAAAGTTGACATTCCCTATGAATAAGTAGGATTTTCCCAGAATTTTAACCAGTCCCAAATGCTTTCCTAAGCAGTAAATTAGTCCTTTTGACTACATATTACAGTACAGTAATATCTTGGCTAACCAATATCCTGGAGGAATGGCCATTCTAGATAGCTAGATTTTCTGGATAGCTAGAAGCTCGTTCTTTTAAATAAGTCACATATAGTTAGGACTTTGATACCTGTCTACTTCCTCATTTTACAGATGAGCAAAAAGGCCTGGAAAGAAGAGGCGGCTGAAGAATCACAGGAACATAGAAGTCTTAGAGGTGGAAGGGGCCTCAGAGTTCACTGGGTACAGATCTCACATTTAAGGGATAAGAAAAGCAAAGCCAAAGAGATGAATCGACTTGCTGACAGCCACTCTAATACCTTTGATTCCAGCACTGCACACCTTGTGAGACCTTTGTGATGAGAAGATTTCCCACATGTGTGTTTCCCTGTCTTCTTAAACAGAATATATGAAACTATAATAGTAGGCATCAGTTTCCTTCTTTACTTTAGTTAGGATCCACATTGGTGAGACTGCTAAATGGCTGGATTTTAGAGCGATAAAGAGTTACTATGTAAATGCCTATGAAAAATCGTACACCAGCATATGGTAGTTGTTGAATAGTATGCTTCAAAGGAAACGACACCATAGTAAGAAGAAATGTAGGAGGCGAAAGTGTCAACAAGTAGTTATGGAACACCTGCTATTTGCCAGAGATTATTCTGGAATGTATTTGTGATTAGTTAACAAGGCAACTAAGAATTTCCATTTTAGAATACGGAACCTGTTCTAGAAACACAAAGAAATTCCAAAACACTATAGACCTTTAGGAAATAAGTGAAAATTTGAAACTCAATGGTTACATTTGAGAAATATATTTTTCAAATAAGCTCTTTCCCACTCTTTTTCTTTTTTAACTCTAGGAAGTGGTCCATTGTATTCTTGTAAGTCTAAATTACTTATGCAGGAGATCTTGTGGTACCCTGTCCTAAAATAGGTTGACAGCTCAAGATTTAAAAACAGAGACCACACTAAATAACACAGTAGAGGTTTTATTAAATAAAGATTATGAAGCTGGGTTTGGCAGAGTTTTCCCATTTCATTCTGCTCTGTACATGATTTGGTGTGTAACTACTAAAATGATCACAAGGAACTCAGCTCTAACATTCTATGGAAACACTAAATAATACCAGAACTCAGAAGAGAAATGGGGAAGTTATAAGAAAACTGGGATGAGAAAAGACATATGAAATACCAAAGTTGGAGAAAATCTGTCTTTTGTCTCACAAGCACTAATCAGACCACCATGCAGTATTTTACGTGAAGGGAATTCAGAACCTGGGAAATAAACCCCTTATGTGGGATGAGGCACTAGTATCAGAGTTATAAAGCAGTCACAAAACCCGGAGAAAAAGCCAATAATGCAACCACTCCTCAGGCCTTGGGTTCGCACTCCTGCCAGCCTGCCCAAGATCAGGAATGGTATACTCAAAGGGCCAAAGACCAGCTCTACGTTCTGGCTCTGGACTACCCCAGTGACTAAACAAAATGGCTGCCTGTGCTTTCTTCTCGGTAATAAGCAATGTACAGAAGTAGTTTTATTCCAGAAGACCTAAGACCAAGCGGTAGATGATGCTATACGGGGATTAACAAAAGGGTAACCATACTCCAAGGCCTTACTATAATCCTCAGCTATGTACTGATTCTCTATGGCATGGCATGCCATTGAAAATAATCAATGATTGTTCCCTTGGGTCACAGCTCTTGAGCAGCATTTGATATATTTTCCTCTTGTTTTGAAGGGTCAGTTGAACCCAGATGTCAGGGACCTCCAGACCCTTGGGGCTTGTGTAGGAGTCAGGTAGGGTGATGATTGCTTTTATGAAAGTCACACTTTTTAGACCTTCAGAGATTGAATAGTTTCTCAAAATGATAGAGAAACAGGAAAAAGGAAAACTGTACGCTCCTCTCTTCCTCCTTTGAACCCCAAACACAAAGAATGAATTAATGTTCTCAGAGAGAAAATGCTTCTGTAATTCCTGTGGTTTTATGATCATGGAAGTCTTGATGTCAAGATTCAAAAGAAAAATATTCTGTCCTTTATCACAATAACTTGTGCACTGATAGGTTTCATTGGATTTTATTCATTTATATACTTAGAATAGTTATATGTACCAGGCTGTGTTCTAAGTGCTTTATATGTTTTAACTCACCTAAAGCCTTAAAAATTGTATGAAATGAGTTCATTTCACTTCACAGATGAGGAACCAAAGGCCCACAGAGAGTAAGGTGCTCAGACTAGATCTTCCAATAAATTGCCAAGATTTGAACCCAGGTAGTTTGGTTCTAGCACAGGTACACCGGACTCCCTTGATGGCTCTCTGAATCGTCTCTTGTCGGTGATAGACTATAGGAACCTTGAGGGAAGCACATGGAGCTGGTCCTTCCCCATAGCTCCTAGACCTAGTACAGGGTATCCACATACAGTGACATGAACACTCAGCTATGAGGCCAGATGTTTTCTAGGAAGAATCTGTGGTTGTCAAATTTATTGACCAAAAGAAATCAGTCTTTCTGTTGGAGAGTAAGTTAAGATGCAACTGTTCTGTGTAAAACAATACTGACTGGCTACTTTGATGAGAGTGTATTTTGTTTAATAATAAACAATAATGACTTATTCAGCCAATCCTTTGTCCTTCAAATGGTTCAATATGCTACAGGGATGATAAAAACACAAATACATACGTACATAGAAATATATACACAAATATACATCTAGATACAGATACATCACATCACTCACCAACACCTGCCCACAGATGTCAAAGGCTCAAGTAAACACTGCTCAACATGGAAAGATTTCACTTGAGCAGAGAATAACATATGTGACCAAATTTTTAACATTTTTAAAGAATTCAGCTAAAATGTAGAATTTTGAATTGATAATTCAGTGATTATCAATTTCTACTAGAAACTGGGGAATTCTTTATGCAAGAGAAATGTTTTGACATTATTATGTAAGAATGAGGTGGTTTCATTTGTTTACTTTTCAGGAGGCAGTATAATAGAAAGTGATCATTATGTGTAGTCAATATTTATATAGTAACAACATCGATGTGTTATTGACATATATAATTACAATAGTATCAGTAGCTAATTTTCAGGCCTTATAAAATCCATCAAGACTTACCCAGCTCTAAATGTTAAGATAACTCTAGAGGCACCTTAGAATTTAGATTTTAGGAGTCTGTCTATGTTTCATGGTAAAAGTCAGTTGGGAAAAGCATACTTATTTCCTTTTTAACTTATTAAGACTCTTTTGAAAATACTCATTCATGCCCTGGCTGGTGGCTCAGTGGACAGAATGCTGGCCTGAGAACAGAAAGGTCGCCAGTTTGATCCCCAGTCAGGGCACATGCCTCGGTTACAGGCCAGGCCCTGGGTAGGGGGCGCACAAGAGGCATCAACACTTTGATGTTTCTCTCCTTCGCTCCTCCCTTCTCCTCTCTAAAATAAATAAGTAACATCTTTTTTAAAAAATACTCATTCCTGCCTTCTTCAGGATACACATGTAATATGATATAGGCACGCCACTTCCGCTATAAAAAGCTTTGCAGAAAAGTCCCTTTCTCTGCAAAGGCTCTTTTAAACGCATTGAGACTTTCTACAAAATAATCTGCATTTTCCAAACACCACATTAAAAACTACTGCAAGAATCCTGAAAACAGAAAAAAGGACTCAAGCAGTATTCTTCATGCAGCATAGATTTCATGTCAGTCATTTAAAATGACCCTTAAGCTACATTGTATAGTAATGGCAGTCAACATGCCGCACAGAAGTTAAAAACACACTTCCTTTTAGTTTATTTCAGTTCCTGACATACATTCAATGCAACATTTTTATCCTGCATGGCCAACAGTACCAAACAAATAGAAAAGGTCTAGATTTTATCTGTTCCTTGGTAACATAAGCACCCAATAAAACTAACAGGAAATAGTTCCCAAAATGATAGTCGAAGAAAGAGATAGGGAACCCAAACATGTGGTGAGATATGATGAGTTTATTCAACAACTTCCTAACTAGGTTTGAAGTCAATAAACAAGCAAAGAAAGGAGGAGCTATTCCTATTTTCCCAATAACAGGATGTTAAAAACATAACAAAATGTACAGAGTAAGCTAGAGTTCATTAAAGGATGTTCATAGATACATTGTAGTTAAAATTCAAAATGCATAAATACTTGCAGGTTTGTCTTGTTTTGTTTCATGTCAAGTTATTAGACTCCCTTATGGCTAGAAGTCAAAGCATCATTGCATGGGCCCCCTTGTACAGTGTTCTACTTGTTTTGGGAGCGCATGGTCTCCATTCATTCCGTCCTTGACACTTTCTTTCCATACTCCTGCCATCACCATCTCCAGCCCCACCACGGCAAGAGCCCCACCTTCCTCCTGCAATTCCAGTTCTTACGTTGTGAGTGAAAAAAAATATTAGTGGTTGAAGAAATGTCTACACTTTGCTTCCTAAAAGCTTTTTACACTGAGCATTTATAAAATTTCTACTTATAATGATTCAGAGAAGGGGCAACATAATTCATGTAGTACTGTTATAAGTGTTGGGTGTTGTAAATAGATAGAAATAAGGGTGGGGCAATGGAAATTGTTTTCAAGGCAGGATAGTCATTTAGACATCACAATGGTATGGTACCAACTTCTAATTATAGTCCCTGTAGTTTGGGGAGGGGGTGTAGACATAGTCCCATTATGTCAGTGTTCATTGAAACCATGAAAATGCAACTCTCTCTGGCATAGGATCTGTTCATTTTCATGGTACATGTAACCACTTGTGCATTTGTGAAAGACTACAAGAAACTTCACCCTTCCAGGCAAAACTGATGCTACAAGCAGGTAAATAAAAATGTATCATGAACCATGACAAACAAATAAAGATGGAATAAGTAATACAAGGATGTGTAGCACCAGGGCATTAGTGAACCATCTGTTACTAATTAAAGTGACTTTTCTGTAGTTTGAATTGTAAAACTCAATGGAGTAAGCTGAAACCACTGGATGTTTTGGGCCCAGACAAGCTGAAGCAAGACAAGTAGAAGTGACTTTCTCTTGAAGCTAGTTAAGCTTGCTGGGGCTAATGGCCTTTAAAAAGTTTAGTGATAATGCAATAGCATAATCAATAAAATACATTTTTAGAAATTACACAGAAATAATATATATTTAATGTCTAAGGACTTTCAAAATAAGCATAATACTCTGGCTGGTGTAGCTCAGTGGACTGAGCACAGGCTGCGAACCAAAGGGTCCCGGTTTGATTCCCAGCCAGGGCACATGCCTGGGTTGCGGGCCAGGTCTTCAGTGGGGGCCACATGAGAGGCAACCACACATTGCTGTTTCTCTCCCTCTCTTTCTCCCTCCCTTCCCTTCTGTATAAAAATAAATAAGTAAAATCTTTAAAAAATAAAATAAAATAAAATTTCCATTCAAAATAAGCATAATAAATTATCTTAAGGAAAAAAAAGCTTATTGATAATCAGCCCTGGCCAAGTGGCTCAGTAAAGTTGGAGTGTTGTCCCGTAAACTAAAAGGTTGTGAATTCGATTTCCAGTCAGGGCATATATGGGAGGCAACTGATCTCTCTCATCCCCCACCCCTTCCCCTCTCTCTAAAATGAATAAAAATATATCCTCTGGTGAGGATTTTTTAAAAAAGCTTAGTAATTATCAAATCATTGTGCAATGTATGTCTGCAACCCTTTTGTTGCAAAAGTGAGCTGGAAAAGCAGGTCATACACTCATAAAGAGAAAGTGGAAACATTTTTAAGTATGCAATAACTAGCCCCGAGGCAGTGATGCTTTTCATATTTGAAATTAAAGACCTCTTTATATATGAAGTAGGTGACGTGGCTCTCTTTAATTAGAAATACATTCTCCACTCTGAAAGGTCTTTTTTCAGACCCAAGGTAATTAATTCTATTAGGCTGCTCTAGTTTTACCTGCAAAGTACTGTACATTTGGGAAAGCAGTTGGCAGAAGTGGGAACCCATATGAAAAAAAATTGCTTGGGTACCCAAACTGGTAGACAAGCTTACATCTTTTATTAATCAAATGTATATTATTCAATATGTTCAATTTGAAATATATTTTTGACAGTCATATCATCTGTTGGTTTCCCCATACCACTGTACCTTAAATTTAAAAAAATAATAATAGTAAGACACCCTCACAGACAGACAACAGCATGGTGATTACCAGAGGGAAAGGGGGTGGGGGAGGTAGAAGAGGGTGATGAGGAGAAAAATGGTGATGGAAGGGACTTGACTTGGGGTGGTAAACAAATCATACAATATACAGGCAACCTATTATAGACTTGTACACCTGAAATGTATATAATTTTATTAATCAATGTCAACCCAATAAATTCAATAAAAAATTTTAAAATCTGGCCCTGGCTGGTGTAGCTCAGTGGATTGAGCGTGGGCTGGGAACCAGAGGGTCCCGGTTCAATTCCCAGTCAGGGCACATGCCTGGGTTGCAGGCCAGGTCCCCAGTGAGGGCCATGTGAGAGGCAACCATACATTGCTGTTTCTCTCCCTCTCTTTCTCCCTCCCTTCCCCTCGCTCTAAAAATAAATAAATAAATAAAATCTTTAAAAAAATTTTAAAATCTGTTTACTTCTATCACCATAAATTCAAAAATACATAAATAAATAAGAAAGAAGGAAAGCCAATCCAAAAAATCCAAAACAAAATCTGTTTAACTGGTAGGCACACTCCAAAAATTATGCCTGGGAAACAAATGGGAAATATGTTTCAAAGTATCCCTTGCATGCTTCTTCTTCTAAACAGAAACATTACATAGTTAGCATGTTTTTACATAATTTGTGTTTTAGCACCTTTAAAAGCTGATGTAATTCCTAAGTATCTTATTATTTTATAATTTTTTAAAAAGAGTTTACTTACTTATTTTTAGAGAGGGGGGAAGGAACAAGAAAGAGAGGGAAAGAAACTTTGACATACAAGAGAAAAACATTGAATGGTTGCTTCTCACATGCCCCCAATGAGGGACCTGGCCCACAACCCAGGCATGTGCCCTGACTAGGAATCAAACCACCGACCTTTTGCTTTGTGGGATGATGCCCAGTCAACTCAGCCACATTGGTCAGAGCTTATTATTGTATGTATAACTTTGATAACCCAACTTAGTTGAAAAGTTTGATTTCAAGTCAGTCCTTAAGTCTAGAAGAAACTCAGTAGTGAAACAAAATATTTTTAAAAGTTCCCAATTGCAACATTTAAAGTGGTCATAAAACAGTGTTGTCAACTTAACAATTGGCAAGTAATGTTTATTCAAAGTAAATAACCTCTATAGCTTATATTCATCATATTCTCATAACTATGCAAATATTTCTTAGGCCGATAGGAAACTGCAATGAATAGAGAATACAGATCAATTCTAAAAAATTGGAGTTATGTTTAGAAAGTAATTTTTTCAAACAATTTAACAATACGATGTTACACAAGAAATCTTTTCCTGCTTTAAAAAAAAATCATACCAAAAGGATCATCAGAAATTGATTGTGACTATTTCATTTTGGGTCACATACTGTTTACTGCATAGTTAATGGTGTATGAAACTTAAAAACAAAAGTCAATCTTACTGATTTTCCACAGTTAATTTTGAGAACCATGTCAAGGAGAATATTACACAGAGAAGCCACAACTTCTTACTTTTCTCTAATCTTTGGGGGGCGGGCGGTGGGATGATGTGGACAAGGGCAAACTTTTCTACCCCTTCATCTTTCAAACTGCACTGAGTTGTCCCTAAACTGCTTCCTTGTTTCATCAACCACCCTCCGCCCCAACTTGGGTTTTCTGGAATCTCAGTTCCCTGAGGGGGCTGCAACCTTGCAGAGTAAGGCTAACAACAAGACAGTCTTCGGCCAGCTGCCCGGTCCTTCCTAAGAATCAACTCAAAGGAAGGTGGGTGGTTAATGTAAACAAACCACAAGTATTCAAACACTTGCAAGGGGGCTTTCTCCTCCTTGCTTTTCCTCTCTGCACTTGTGTGACCACACATACACATACACACAGACATGCAAAGCACACGGCGGCGCTCTTCCACCTCTTCAGCTTCGGGTGAACACAAGAAATTGTTGCAGGAGGGAAAATGTTCAGTGAACTATACTGTGAATAACTTTGATTTGGGTTAATTGTGCCTTTGTTGAAGGACTCTGACAAGAGCATCTCTAAGATGAATAACGGTTGCTGAGGTTGGCAGAAGTTCAGGAACCAGATTATTCCTTCAATTATAACTATCATCTCCCCACTTGCTCCCACTCACCCTTATGTGCCCCAATAATGTTTTGCAATTCACAATGAAAATATCATGATGGAAAAAAAGTAAACAAAAACATGCTGGAAAGAATTGTTTCCTGAAAGTTACTGACCCAGAGATGAGAGAACAGTAAAACTATAATAATGAATGTAACCAATTAATAAATCCTTATTATCACCCAATTCTAATACAAAATATCCTACGGGCATCTATTTTTTTAAATAACACATAATTCTTTAGAATCTCTATCTTCACTTCGGTGAATGTTAGTTTCCTCTCTAACTAGGGTGGATCATGAAACCTGGTCTGCCCAGGACAGTCCTGATTCCTCATCAAAAATCAGAAGCACATATTGTCTGGATATGATGACTAATAAGCACCTCCTGATCTAAATAAGTGTTCCAGTTTGGGCAATACATATATCATCACCTTAACTCTAAATGAACTCTCTGCTAGGCAATCAGGTTGTTAATTTAGTGTTTGCATTGCTGCCCTGTTTTTATTGACCATTCCTGCAGTACTGAAAACAAGTATTGGGTTGGCCAAAATGTTCATTATCTTTTTTCCTCACGACAGCTCTAGTAGTGCTTAGTTGTCTTTAACTTCATTCGAAACAATTTTGTTAGACTATATTGTGACAGCTGTCACATCAGCATGTGTTAAAAAAAAACACTCATTAAAAGCCCTGGCTAGTGTGGCTCAGTGGATTGAGCGCCGACCTGTGAACCAAAGGGTTGCTGGTTCGATTTCCAGTCAGGGCACGTGCCTGGGTTGCAGGCCAGGTCCCCAGTGAGGGCCATGTTGAGGCAACCACACACTGATGTTTCTTTCCCTCTTTCTCTCTCCCTTCCCCTCTCTAAAAATAAATAAATAAAATCTTAGAAAAAAACTTATTAAAATTGGCGAATTTTTGTGCAGCCATTTTAATATTTAAGATGGAAGTAGATATGCCACAATTTGGGCATATTATGATTTATTATTTCAAGAAAGGCAAAAATGCAAAAAAAGACTTGTGCAGTTATGGAGAAGGTACTGTGACTGATCAAACGTGTCAAAAGTGGTTTGTGAAGTTTCTTGCCACTACTGACTTTTTGGCCAAATAATTCTTTGCTGTGGGGCTGTCTTATGCATTGGAAGATGTTTAGTAGCCCCCCCTGGCCTCTACCCACTAGAAACCAATAGCGAGAGATAGCTGACATACTCAAAATACCCATATCAATAGTTTTGGTGAAAATGAAAAATGTGTCTTTTATTTTATGGGGAAAAAAAGGAACGGACTTTTTGGCCAACCCAATATAAGTTGTTATCCTTTTGTCTCCATGCATCTTAGAAATGGACTAAAATTTGGCTTTTCCTTTGAGGACCTAAAGGTAATAGCACCACGATAAATCTTGCAAAGATAACTTTATCCCAGTATATTCTATTTCTTCACTTGTATTGAATGATGGAAGGGTAGAAGTGGAAAGGCCTTCAAGTTTCAACATTTCATCTTGGGGAGTTACGAGTGTAAAGGAACCATAGAACCTTTCCACTCTTCAAGTCCTACTCAAAACCCTACAGCATAAAACTGAGGAAAACAAAGCTTCTCTAGTGGAGCCAGGAGGTTAGGTCACAGATGCAGAGTCTCACCCACTAGAAGACACCCATCTCCCTTGCCTCTCTCCTCAAGGAGGCCCCAGAAGTACCTCCTTAGTTGGCTCCAAAGAACAGAGTCTGAAAAATACGAGTCTAATCCAATTTCTTTCATTTACAAGTGAGGAAAATGTGGCTCATGTCATCTGCATTAGCCCACATATTTCAATTTCATTTTCCCTACTGGTAATTCTATAAACAAAGCCATATGTGAGTCAAGAACTGGTGGTCCTGGGTGGTGGTGGAGGGGAGAGGATGCAGACAACCGTAATTGAAAAACAATAAAGTAATTATTTAAAAAAAAAAAGAACTGGTGGTCCACATTAATTGTCATAGAAAGCTGTCTTGTTAAGGACTCTGGATATACCCCATAGCAAGGAAACATGTAGTAACGGATGTTCAATCCTTTTCTAGACTGTAACTAGTAGATTTAAATGTAGTCACTCAAAACAATATAATGGGGAGACTGCCTGTGTATGCTACTTCCTTTGGAGGGGAAGTAGAATACAAACTGTAAATAAAGAGTATGTAGGTATTAAACCCATTTTAAATTAAAGTTCCAAAGTGAACATATTCCCTACTTCTAAAAATAGCTACCAAAAAATCCACTGGAAAAAATGACAATGATATATAAAGATGTTCGTCATAGTATTGTTTATAACTATATAGGGTACATGTATAAACACAAAGCGTAGAAGGAAAGAGGCAAAAGAATTGAAAAGGAAAGAAGAGTGTTACTGGGCCAACAGAATTCTACTGATTTGTTTTTCTACTTCCCCCAAACTATCTTTTAAAATAAAATAAAACAAAAACGCAGAATGCAAATAGCACTTACCACAGAGACTTTGCTTACTACATCTCTTGCAACTGCTAAGCCTTGAGCAAAAGTACGGGCTGCTACAAATGCACGAGTAATCTGTAGCTTCAGTTTCCTAGGGACATCTCCAAAGGGCTTCAGCTGCTCGGTATACTTGCTCACACATTCCAGATACTCATCTGTGAAGTGGTACTGGGCGTTCACCAGGCGGAACATCCGCTCCAGAAGGCGGGCCCAGAAATCATTTAGCATTTCTTCCAGGTTCACATTTCCCACCACATAGTAGCGTTTCAACTCTGAGAAGAGATCTTTAAAAAGCTCCGAGTTTTGCATGTATAAGTGGCCATATGTCTTCACAAACATGTCATTCAGGGATTTCTCTGCATTTTCAAGTAGTTCTTTGAAGAATTCTAAAACAAAAGAGAGAGAGAGAGAGGAAGAGAGGGAGGGAGGGAGGGAGGAAGAAAGAAAGGAAGGAAGGGAGAGAGGGAAAGAAAGAAAAAGGGTTTTCAGTAATTAAATAATCAAGTACTTTTCAAGTAAATTTGAAAAAAAAATCATGAAATTAAATCGAAAAACATGCTTGGAAATAGGGTGGATTTCTTTTGGTGAACTTGGCATCTGTGATCATTTGTCAATGAAAAGAAATCTATATCCCTGGCTGGTGTGGCTCAGTGGATTGAGCACCAGCCTGTAAATCAAAGGGTTGCTGGTTTGATTCCCAGTCAGGGCACATGCCTAGGTTGTGGGCCAGGTCCCCATCAGGGGGCAGGCGAGAGGCAACCACACATTGATGTTTCTCTACTTCTCTTTCTCCCTCCCTTCCCCTCTCTCTAAAAATAAATAAAATCCTGAAAAAACACTTTGTTAAAAAAAAAATCTACATCACAAAGTCACTTACATATGTATTTATGTCAGAGAGATGGAAAAATGAAATTTTAAACAAACAACTTATCAGGAGTCAGTACAAAATAAACATACACACGTGTATACACTCACTTTTCTCTCTCCTGCAGTCAAGGTAAATAAAGAACTGGAAAAAATGGGTCTATGAAGTCTATAACATGAAGTTTCCCAGAACTTTTTGTTGCAAGAATCTAAACCAATGTTAATAATGCCTCCTAATTGTAAGCTGACACCAGGACAGGTGTATTTCAAAAGGTGTTGTTTTACTTGGAAATATTTTTTTTTCTTTTCTCTTCCTTATATCTACATGACAAGTAAAAAACTGCCTAGGAAATGTTTGAGGCCAAGAAAAATAATGAAACACCCCAAGAGGTAAACACACAAGTTTTCTGAAAACCAGTTCTTAGGTGTTCCTTGTGCCATTGGTAGAAATTGGGGTATGCAAGTTGACCTTGAGTTTTTAAAGGATTTATACAGTAATATCATGAGTTTTTTCTTCCAGTGTGGGGGGGCAGAGACAGAGATGAAATGTATAAGAGACTAAACCAAGTAATTAGTATATTTACAAGACAATACAGAAAAATAACTGGAAATATATATAAGAATACCAGGTTATTTCAGATTTACTTTTTGTCCACTACACCCACAACATAAGTGTTAAAGATTTTAATCTCTTAAGTACATTTCTCCTTAGACTTATTCTTACTAGCCCTGTTAAATGGCACTATTTTACCTGTGCTTTTTGCCTCAGAGACATTTTAAGGATGGCAGGCATAATTTAAATGCTAAAATCCAAACCAATTAGGTACAATATCAACATAATTTGCTGTAAGGAAAAAGGGAAAATAACTTCTGCATCTGTTCCTCCTAACAGACAAGCAGCTCTCTGATATCGTCGCTGTATGATTCCTTCACATCCTGCTCCCCCATGTCTTCCTATGACATTTCCTTCTACAATGAGGAATGGAACACAAATTAAGACATTCAGGTCACGGTCCACAGCCATCAGCAGCAACTTCATTAATCTCTGCAATGCTCATCTCCACTTCTTCCCCATTATTCGGAATTCAGGATTAGAATCAGGTCTTCACTGCTGAAGAAACACTGTGTAGTCCTTAGACACCTAGCAATCATCCCTTCAGAATCATTATGCCTGAAGCCAATTATAAGACACATGGTGACTAAGAGAGAACTCAGCCAGGAGCAGTGTAAACCAGAGTTCCACAACGATCAGAAGCTGAGTTAATTGGAAATTAGATCTCCCTTGCAGCAACTGCTTGTATTCATGAAAAGTGCTGCTCAGGGAGTCTGTTTTAAGTGACGCTATTGGTGTCTGAAAAGACAGTTAGAAAGGAAATAGTTTACAAGCATTTGGAATATGGTGTCTGTGATCTGGGTTTTTTTCCCTTTCAATCTTCAGTTTGGAGGCTTAAGAATTTATGCTCTAACTATCAAGCAACCACTACTCCTAGGGCTCATGAATGAGCACTTAATGTAGGGATGAAAATAAACACTGTAACATGCTACATATCTAAAGCAGAATGAATGACATAGTGGGAAAGGATGGGATCTCTCATTTATGAGCTCTGTGATCTGCTTGGACAAAATATTTAATTTCTCTGGCTCTCTGATGCCTCATCCATAAAATGGAGCTATTACTAACTCACCTCATATGGCTAAGGTCTGGCACACAATAGATGCTCAATAAATGGACACTATTTATAATACATGAGGTGATATTATTGTTACCTTTAGAGTTTCTTTATATCTACAGTCATTTAAAAAATCTTTTAAGGATGGTTTTTAATCTTTCCTGGCAGAGTCAAATATTATCCATCGTTTGGGAACATAAATTAACCCAAAGCTGCTGGAGAGCAGTTAAGAAGACCCAAGGCCTTACAAAACAGGGAGCAATTTAGCTAAAAGAAATGCTTAATGGCTCTTGCTTTCAATGCTGTAAAATGTCCCTGACATCTACTACGCTGAGAGTGACAACTGAGTGAAAAATACAGAATGGAGAAACAGCAACGCAGGCAAGAGATTTCATGTTATTGTATATTAAAGAGAGGCAATATCATATACATCACATATACATATAAAAAAGATCAAGGCAAAGGACTAAGCAAAAGAATTAAGGACAGGACAATTTAGAATTATACAGCAGGTCAATCCCCAATCCTCACCATACATTTCATTTGCATACTACCTTCTTTGCCAAAAGTCAGCTCAGTACAAGGGTTGAGCTAGGGACTGGAAGTATTTTCTAGCTCTAAATGGTGATTATTCTTAATGTCAATAGCACTAATTTAACATAAAAAAAACTAGAGTGAAAAGGCAAAACTTTCCATATAAAAGTTGTTTATTTAAATATCCTCTTAAAAAAAAAAGAAAAACATCATGTACTCCTGGAACTTCTATCCATAGCTACTCGTCTCGCATCAAATAAACATTAAAAATTCTTGAAACAAGTCAAAAGTCCCCCAGTTCTGCTATTAAATGCTATTAGTTACGCCTTCATAAACAATCAACTGGCCATTGATTAATGAGCTAGAATGCATTCTAGAATTAACTCATGACCTTAAGAGATTGGGAGTTCTTTCTATTCAATCCATTTGCTTGGTGCTATAAATTACCACCTTGTATTTACATTATTAGGAAGCTGCCTTTTACATATAAAGATTAATTTCCTCTGTACTTACTGTGATTCACAGTCCTAGTGTGGTACACAAACATTAAGTAACCACAGCAACAAAATTCCTGAGAAAAGCAGCCTCCTTGTAAATGATACAAATCATACTTTTTGCACTGTTAAGTCAATTCAAAGAGTTATGCTCATCCATTCTTTCACCCAAGATCAGGTACTTAATGTAGAACAGCTAACACAAGCATCTACAAATGTCTTGCTTTTTTGGTAAAGTCTGTATATAAAGTTTTAACACACACCTTCCTTCATTTGGGCATAATCTCAATCCTCAAAAGTCCCTGCTAGTGCATGGTGTCCTACAAGAACATGTAGTTGACCAACCTTCATCATCTGATAGCACATCAATAGACCTTTCCTAGGATGCAAAGACAATTGCCAGCCACACGCCCTTATTTGGAGCTGTTAACATATCAAAGGACACAAGGGGATCCTGCCAAAGTAGGAACAGCCTTCAATTCCCAAGGTTAATTTTGTTAGTTAATGCACTTGGCATGTGGAAGCTCCTCGTGAGGAAATACAATCTCTTCGTCTCATGGCTCCTGTGTCATGATAACATTGTCAGGGACACAGGCTCAGTACTGGAAGGTCCTTTCCACTGGGCCCCACCCACTCCATTTCTACTAGGGGTGCTGCCAGCACCAGTTAGCCAATTCACTTCAGCACACTCAGATGCCCTGTCATTCAGAAATGCCCAGAGAAGGCTGAGGGCATGCTGAACCTGTAAGGTTGAAGCAGCTATTGGAAGGGGTCCGTACACAAAACTGTATGTGGATCTGCTATATGGCCTCATATACAAACCTCATAGTACAGTCTATCTGCTTATGATCTAATATTAAGAGAAAAATCAGGACAGAAGATAGGATAATAAGTTATGATTCCACTTTGTATAAGTGTATGCATTATCTTCATGCACCAAAAAAAAAAACAACAACAAAAAAACAAAAATGATTCTGTAAACGGCAGGACAATGGTAATGGGTTGAGTGTTGGGGAGCAGGGGTAATTGTTTTCAATTCTGTTCACCCAAACTTTTCACTAATATTACATAGTCAAAAATATATAGCTTCATGTTTTCAAAAATAACTTTATTTCTCTTTATTCTATTCATTCAACTTTCTAGATGCTTCAGTGCATTTTTTCCCCATTTATCCTCACTAGGTTGATTTTAGAGAGAAGGGAAGGGAGGGAGAGGGAGAGGGAGAGAAACATCAATTGGCTGCCTCTTGCAGCACCCTGACCAAACCTGCAACAGAGGCAAGTGCCCCCTGATAGGTAATAAAACCCATAACCTTTCGATTTATGGGAGGACACTCCAACCAACTGAGGCACACAGGTCAGCACTTCAGTGTATTTTCAATACTTTAAAAAAATTGTCTACAATAAGCATTGTGCTACTTAAGAAAAAATGTAAACATTTTTAAAACCAAAGCAGTTTTTACATTTTATAAAAAATATATAATTTTCATATAAAGGATTCAAATTGTAACAATTTGAAAAATATGGAAATATATGCAAAAATATAAATTACCCCAAATCCCACTATTAAAAGAGAGCAACAATGGTTCACTGAATTTTCTTCCTGTCTTTTTCCTATAAAGATATGTACTGTCACATTGTTGAGATCACAATGTATTTATAATTTTTTTGCATTTCCTGTGTGAATAAAAGTTCATCAAACATAATTTTTAACTGCATACTATGACACCATAGGGACAGATCAGAATGTAATCATCATAAGACTATAGGCTAATTTCCTATTTTCCTTATTATAAACACTGCTGTGATAAATATCCTTGTACATAAATCAGCATGTAGATCTTTTCTCGAGATAAATACCTAGAAGTAGAATTACTAAATCAAAGGGTATGAACAGATTCAAGACTTCTGGCACACTGCCAAATTGACCTCCAGAAAAGATGGGCCCATGTATCACCCCTCCCTGTCTGAGTCATATTTATTATAAGAGTCTCAATTGTTCTGCTAATTCTTTCATGAGAGAAGTGATGGAGATGGGCAGGGACAATGAACAAGAAAGACCTGACTGCCTGGGAATTCTATCAATCAATCAGTCGGTGGAGTCAGTGCTAGATCAAATAAGCCCTTTTCTTTGCCTACACAGACAGACACATGGAAAGAGGGTGGGCAGAGATGAACAACAACGTTCTCAACTCTCAGGCTCAAAGTGCAATGAACCAACAAAGTAGATAAAAGCAGTTCAGCCAAAGCTCTTCCATTTATTTACTGGCGTCCAAACAGATCAGCTGCTTCTTGCTGATGCCATGTCTTCTTAAGAAGTCAAAGCTAACAGCAGTGGCCCAAAGTAAAAGTTCTCAGGGATCCCTGGAAGCTGCAGAAGCATTTTCATTCTGATGAAAAAGCCAATGCTAGAGCCACAATTGGTCACAGTTCAGATAACAACTCAACAGGCAGAAGAAAACCTTTGTCAATACAGAAGTGTGTGTTTTATCTGAGCTCTTGATTTGATTACGGTAAGCTGGCATTGGCTCATTCTCATCAAGTTTCACAGATTATAAGAAGAATTAGCAAAAATACCCATCATTTCCATTCTTCATGTGGAAGGAAAAGAAAAGAGAATTGTAAAGTAAATGGTAGCAGTGCTTTCCAACTAAATCAAAGAAACATTAGCATGGTCTGGAAAGAACACTACATGTGCTGAAAGTCCAGAAGGCCTCATGTCTTTTTCTACACTTTGTCCTAGCTATTTGTCCTATGAAATGCTTCCCGCTGCACTGTAGCAGAGGTTTAAAAAACACAACACATTTTAAATGAGAGGGTCCTATCATTTCTGGACTCTCTGCTACTTTCACCAGGTCTTTAAAAACACTCCCATGAGCCTGAAGCTTGTTAACTTGCATAATAGTAGAAATTTTGTGAATTAGCTTATAACGCACACAAAAGAAATAACTGTCTCTTCCACCTATCTGCATGGGCCAAGTGTAAATCGGAGCGGCCACCCTTTCCTTAGAGCCCCCTTGTTTTCTGTCATTTCGCGAAGGCAGGGCATGAAGCATTCTTGAGATTTAGCTAAATCTGTGTTTTAATTACTGACTGAAATTTTTCCATAGTTCATACTGGCCATTACTTCATCAGGCCACTAGGAAACCCAGCATGGAGCCTCAGTTGAGTTGAAGGCATTAGACTTCCCATGCCCATGAAAGCAATGGCATCACTGGGAGTGAGCCTACTTTTCATGTGTCTGTCTGTGTAGAATGTCTTAATGAGTGAAATCTGAGGTAAGGATTGAAAACCAATCCTATGTTGTATGTATGGTATACATTTCTATGACATTTATTTTAAGACTTCTAAAAACATCCTTACCCCAGAATATGATTTTATTGATTTCACAGAGAGAGGAAGGGAAGGAGGGAGAGAGACAGGAAGGGAGGCAGAAAGAGAGACACACAGACAAACAGACACATCAAATTGGTTGCCCTGACCAAGGATCAAACTCACAACCTTTTTGGTGTATGGGATGATGCTCCAACAACTGAGTTATCCATCCTTGGCTATTTTAAGACTTTTTTAATGTGAATATTACCCAGGTGGTCTTAGTAAGTCACTATGGCCCAGCAAAGGAGAATGATAAAACTATGTAGTTAAAAGTTAGTTAAGATCAGGGGTCAGAAAAATTCCACAAATTCCAGCTTAGCAAATGGCCATAAAACTTAGTTGGATATATTTATCTTTCAAGGTATTTGGCCAGCTCACTCCCAGTGATCCCATTGCTTTCATGGGCATGGGAAGTCTAATGCTTTCAACTCACTGAGGCTCCACGCTGGGTTTCCTAGTGGCCTGATGAAGTAACGGCCAGTATGAACTATGGAAAAATTTCAGTCAGTGATTAAAACACAGATTTAGCTAAGTCTCAAGAGTGCTTCATGCCCTGCCTTTGTGAAATGACAGAAAACAAGGGGGCTCTAAGGAAAGGGTGGCCGCTCCTATTTACACTTGGCCCATGCAGATAGATGGAAGAGACAATTATTTCTTTTGTGTGCGCGATAAGCTAATTCACAAAATTTCTACTATTATCCAAGTTAACAAGCTTCAGGCTCATGAGAGTGTTTTCAAAGACCTGGTGAAAGTAGCACAGGGCCCAGAAATGATAGGAGGAAAATAGAGGGTACCGTACAGGCGGCTAATTAACATCTTGTAAGACCTTTCACTAAAGCAGCTGGTGTAGTCACGTGTTCAGAAGATTCACAGAATTTTTAGAATTAAAAGGGTCTTTAGAGGGCATCTAGCTCAACCCCTTCATTTTATGGATGGGAAAACTGAGACCAGTTAATTGCCTCAGGTCACCGTGAGTTCACAGCAGAAGAAGGCTGACAATTTAGTGAACTCTGCCTCCAGACCAAAGTTGCTACATTTGCTTCCAAAGAGACAAAGTTTTCCCAATGTACTTGAATCAGACAGCATCTCTATTTTGTTAAGATTTCTTTTAAGATGCAAAATATATAACAAACAATTTGATCAGGGAGTTGTTACGCAGTAATATATCTTTGAAATTGTTAAATCATTTTTACTATGTACTTCAGAAATATATTTAACATGGCAACTCTCATGTTAATCTATTTGGGCTGTTTGATATAACTATGCTTCTTTAAAAAGAAATCAAAAATTCAACTCAACATTTTGGGGTGAGTCTTTATGTTGTGGTCCCAAAAATACGGATTATGCCACACTTCTATTATTTCTACTCCCTTTGCCAAGCATTTCTTTCAAAGGCCCCTGAACTGAGTATCTGATTAGCATATTTATGAGACAACTGATTCAGCTATGTTAATTAGCAGTTCTACTTCAAAAATAAAAATAAAAAAAATCCCCGAATTGGCCAAGAGGTGGAGTTGCTAGCTCTGTCACTACCATTTTCAGGCTCTTTGTCTCTAGCCTAGGGTGGTATATCTCTAGTATTGAACATCTAAGTTAAAGTGTGGACAGATAAGATTGCTGTGCAGGAAAGAGGTGCATCCTTAAACTTAGAGATACAGGTTTAAAATATGGGAAACCTGAGAATCGTGTTGCTGCCTAAATTAGTGTTCTGTAATTCACCCAGGTCTGAAAATTCATGCATATGGGGGCACACGTGCACATGCGAGCACACACACATGCAGTTTACAACTTAAAAACTCCTTTATAGCCCTGTTTTGTGTGGCTCACTAGATTGAGCGTCAGCTTGTGAACCAACAAGTTGTTGGTTCGATTCCTAGTCAGGGCACATGCCTGGGTTGCGGGCCAGGTCCCCAGCAGAGGGCTCACAAAAGGCAATCACACACTGATGCTTCTCTCCCGTCTTTCTGGCCCCCTTCCCTTCTGTCTAAAAATAAGTTTTAAAAAATCTTTTACAAAACTACTTTATGGACTTATAGTCTCTTCAAATGTGCAAATAACAGAAAATTAAAAATGTAGAACAAAAACACAACCTTAGAGATAAGGAATATAAAGTATCTGGATTCTAAAATGTGAAAGCTGACTGGAGCTCACAGAGGCCTAATGATGAAAAACTGGGAAAATGGGATGATTTCTGGTTAAACAAGGCTGATCCAGTAAAAGCCCCCAAGCCTCATTTATTGAAGAGTTTATAAAAAAGGAATTGTTCCTGCCTTACAAAAAAGTGGTATGTCATAAACATGGCTCGAGTTTTGATAACAGAAGAAGTTGCCTGGGCTCAGAGTCAACATTTTGAATTTATATTGTAATCTTGGAGATGGCAAAAGATGCCCCTTTGAAGTCACTTGACCCCATAGGTTTGCATGCGTCCCTTAGATACTTATTTCCTCATTACTTTTCCTGAGCCTTCTTTGCGGTGCCTTACTGCCCCCCACCCCCCATCTTTGTTCTCCAGCTGCCATCTTGTTACTCTGCCCAACTTCCTCTTTTCATTCACAGCAATAACCCATGATTTGGCTTTTATATATAATGGCTTGGACAATTTTTAACCAAACCACTCTGCCATTGGATTTCTGAGAGTCAAGACATCCCCTATACAATTTTATTCAACATCTTCCTTAAGCCTTGACAACATCTTCCTTAAGCCTTGAAGATTAAAAAAATCAATCAATCAACAAATACAGCACCCACTTGAGGATTATTGGTTTGTTGGATACCAATCAACTGAGGTTTTATCATAAAAGCATTTGTCTTAGAAAACCTAACTTGGAGGAAATATACAACATATCCCAGCTCTGTTCTGATCTCCAGAACACATTTAAGCAACTACTTCAAAAAAAATTAATCTGTGCTCACTATCTTTTTCTCTATACCATGTTTTAAATTAAAATCTGAAGAAACAAACTGGCATTTCACATTCATTTTTGTGACCAGTTTTGAAACTGATAAACAGTGTTAACACATTTATTGAATGTGAAGCCCGAAAGTAAAGGGCAAGAGAAACTGTTTTTCTGTCCTTTTAAAAAAACATATGTTAACACTTACTGTATGGCTTTTTAAAAAGTATACACTGAAATCATCCTATTCAAGTAATGCTACAGAGCCACCAGGACCGAGAAGGGGAAAGAACAGCTATACCAGAAGGCTCACAGACAAGAGAAGTCACTGTCTGTGGGATCCACAGTAGGAGATATGTCTAAGAAAACATGAGAGCCGCTGAGTGGGGAGTGGCAGACAACAGCGGACACTCTAGGCAGTGGGGGCCAGAGCACCATGACTTTCCACAACCTTCACAATTTTACAGAAATGACAAGGGCTTTGAGATACCCTCAACATAACTCTACGGAAAACTTCTGCACATCAAATTTTGCACTTGTATCTGAATTTCTTCTCTAGCTTGTGAAAAGTATATAATTGAACTTTATTGAAGTCTAAGAATGAATACTTGATTACTTATTAGCCACCTAGAAACAGAATATTGTTGTAAAGCTAAAAGAAGAGTTCAAAAAATTTTGAGTTTGACAGACCTAGTTGTAACCTGGTAAAAATTAGTTAAGTTTTGAACTTCCAGCCGAGATGGTGGCATAGGTAAACACAGTACTCACCTCCTTGCACAAACACATCAAAATTATGACTAAACTATAGAAGAGCCCACCATTCAGAATCATCAGAAATTGAGCTGAATGGAAGTCCTACAAGTACAGAATTAAAGAAACCACATCTATTATGACTGGTAGGAGGGGCACAGACACAGAACAGCCTGGTCCCATTTTCATGTGTGGTGGATGAAGCTCAGGAGGGATTATCTCAGGAGCAAGGAGTCCCAGTGCCACACCAGCTCCCCCAGCACAGGGTTCGAGTGCCAGGAAAATAAGTCCCCACAACTTCTGGCCCCCAAACCAGGGGGCACTGAGGATGGGGAATAATGAAACTGCTGGACTCCCTGGCAGTTCCTCTCAAGGGGCCCACACATGGACTTACTCAGACTCACTCCTTCTGAGCTCTAGCACCAGGGAAGCTGCTTGAAAGGCATCAAATACATTCAGAAGGAACTGAAGTGTCTGACATCAGGGCTACAGGGGTGGGGGTGGGCAGTTTTATCCCAGACAAAAGTGCTGGCATAGGCCACTGTTACTTTTCTGAGCCCTCCCCCCACAGAGCCACAGAGCTGGCATGTGGGAACCATATCTGAGGCTCCATCAACCAGGCTTACACTTATTTGTCCCAAAATGGTGATCTCTGAGGCCTTGCCTGACCCAACTTTTGGACGCACCCAAGCTGTTTCCAGTGGTTGTTCCATATCAATGGCTTCTCTTGACCCATGCTTCAGATTATCAGAAATGAGCAACATCAGGCTTCAGAGAGCCCTGTACCTCTCACTAAGCTGCTTCAAGGCCAGCACAAGTAGCTGCCATCTACAGATCACTTTGTAGCTAATGCTCTTTGACCCTAGACATAATACAGTCGGTGCCTCTTCTTGGACATGCCACCAGCAATCAAGGCTCAACAACAAGAGGAAGATATACGCAAGCCACACAGTGGCAGCCCTCTGAGTACCCAGCTTGGGTGATAGGGGAGCTGTGCCACTGGACCCTACAGGACACATACCACATTAGGTCATGCTACCAAGACACGGAGTCATAGCACCTCTACCTAACACATAGAAACAAACACAGGGAAGCTGCCAAACTGAGGAGACAAGGAAACATGGCCCAAATGAAAGAACAAAAGAAAACTCCAGAAACAAGAACTGAACAAAATGGAGACAAGCAAGCTACTAGATACAGAGTTCAAAATACTGGTCATAGGGATGCTCAGTAAACTTAGTGTAAGAACTTCAACAGCATAAAAAAGAGCATGAAAACCATAAAAGAGAACCAGTCAGAAATGAAGGATACACTAATTAAAATAACGAACAATTTACAGGGAATAGTAGAGTGAATGAAGCCAAGAATCAAACCAGAAATTTAGAATATAAGAAATTAAAAAAAAATGCCCAATCAGAACAGCAAGAAGAAACAGTAATCCCGCCCCCAAAAATGAGGATACTGTAAGGAGCCTCTGGGACAACTTTAAGCACACCAGTATTTGCATCATGGAGGTGCTGCAAGAAGAGAGAGATCAAGTAATTGGAAACCTATTAGAAAAAATAATGACAGACAACTTCCCTAACTTGGTGAAGGAAATAGACATACAGGTCCAGGAATCCCAAAGAGTCCCGAACAAGATGAACCCCAAGAGGCCCGCCTGAAGATACCTCATAATTAAAATGCCAAAGGTTAAAGATAAAGAAAATCTTTTTTAAAAAAGATTTTATTTATTTATTTTAGACAGAAGGGAAGGGAGGGAGAAAGAGAGGAAGAGAAACATCAATGTATGGTTGCCTCTCACGTGGCCCTCACTGGGGACCTGGCCTGCAACCCAGGCATGTGCCCTGACTGGGAATCGAACCGGCAACCCTTTGGTTGGCAGCCCACGCTCAATCCACTGAGCTACACCAGCCAGGCCAAGAAAGAATCTTAAAAGCAGCAAGAGAAAGGCAATTAGTTACATACAAGGGAGCCCGATAAGACTGTCAGCTGATTTCTCAACAGAAACTTTGCAGGGCAGAAGGGACTGGCAAGAAGTATTCAAAGTGATGAAAAGCAAGGCCCTACAACCAAGATTCTTCTTCTATCCAGCAAAACTATCGTTTACAATTCAAAGACAGATAAAGAGCTTCCCAAACAAGAAAAAACTAAAGGAGTTCACCATCACCAAACCAGCATTATAGGAAATGTTAAAGGGTCTTCTTTAAGAAGAAAAGGATCAAAAATATGAACAAGAAAATGGTAACAAACACATATCTATCAACAAATGAATCTAAAAAATAAAGTAAAAAAGCAGAACAGAAACAGAATCATAAATACAGAGAATATTTTGATGGCTGCCACATAGGAGGGGTATTGGGGGATGGGCAAAACAGGTGAGGGGATTAAGAAGTACAAATAGGTAGTTACAGAATAGCCATGGGGATGTAAAGTACAGCATAGGAAATGGAGTAGCCAAAGAACTTATACATGTGGCCCATGGTCATCAACAATGGTGTTGGGACTGTCTGATGGAGTGGGGGAGGGGATGGATGCAGGGGGAAAAGAGGGAAAAATTGGGACAACTATAACATCATAATCAATAAAATAATTAAAAATTAAAAATTAAAATAAAATTTAAAAAGTAAAGTAAAATAAAATAAAATAAATGGGGTGACTGGGAGGAAGCGGCCTTGGAACCTACAACAGCTTTATCTGCACCCTGTCATGCTACCAACAGACTAGCCATTTCTATCTAAAGAGCAGGAATTTTTCCTTCTAAATTCCATCTAATTTCCTTCTTAATTCTCCAAGTAGTAATTTTTAAATACCAGCATCTCAAGGTTTCAAAGATGACCATCTGATTCTCTTTCTAAAATTTCTCCTCAAAGTAAAAGAAAATGCTTTGGTTACTGTCTTGAATGAGGAATGTTATAGTCAAGAGAATAGCATTCTTTTCAATAATCATACTAATAATTTAGTGGTAAGAGAGACGGAGGCAGTCTAATGATGTCTTTTGCCAATAATACTGATCTGCATGTGGTGCTAACATTGTTAAATAAACTTTATAGGCATGTGTATTTGGGGGTATGGAGAAATTATTTCCATCCATCCAGGGAGAGGAGATAAAATTAAGACTAAATATAACTTTGAATACAATCTGCATACAAAGTGTTGGAAAAAATGGGTACAATATATGACATGCTACATAGAAAAAATTAGGTCAACTACATCAGAAATAAAATATGCTTTCATGGTCTTAGCCTGGAAATCCAACTAATGCTTACTGAATGGTTTAGAAGCTTCAAATACAAATCACAAAACCAATATCAGAAATACAACCTGTTCTTTAGCTGAGGACTGCTTTCTGTTTTTGTTTTTTAAAAGATTTTATTTATTTAATTTTAGAGAGAGGGGAAGGAAGGGAGAAAGAGAAGGAGAGAAACATCATAGTATGAAAGAGAACCATTGATCAGTTGCCTCTCACAAGCCCCCAACCGGGGACCTGGCCCACAACCCAGGTATGTGTACCCTAACAGGGAATCAAACTAGTGACCTTTGGGTTTACAGGACAACACCCAACCCACTGAGCCACACCAGTCAGGGCAGGTCTGTCTTCTATATCAAATCTAATTTAGTCCAGTTTCTCACCATGGTAACGAGCCCTTTGCAAAAATACTCAAAGACATTTCACATCTCAAAAATTTGCCTTATACTTCTTCACCACACATAATGTCAAGAAAAGCATGCTTCAAAGGTCCTATGTAATCAGAATGACCTTTAAAACAGGCACAAAGAAAATCTAAAGTCATTCCTATTAAAATTAAATCTACTTTATAATAATCTTCAAATTGGGTACACAGCATCAAAGAAAAGAATCCCGAGTTGTTTTGGGCCCAATACTCTAGTTTTTAAAATCGTTTACCTGTAACATTGCTTCAGATACAACTGAAGTGCTTCTCAATTGGCTCATATTGACTATTTCTTCATGATTAAAAGGAAGTGTGCATGTGACATTGGGCACAGAGAACTGAAATAGGTTTGGTCATAGCTTCACATGGACAGACTAAGCCAGAGCACCAGCTAAAAGGAGGCCAGGGAAGGAGGCCAGCATAATGAAGACTACAGTATAGCAGCTACCTCTGAGTTACTGCTGCATGGAAACTCAAGAACCGACCTTTGACCTGTCTGTGTTCTACAGAGACCTTCTAGGAATTCTATTTGTCTTTGGGGAATCCACTTTGAAATCTAATTTGAAGTCCCACATCTGCAGAATCTCTACAGTTATTTTGACTATGTTTTCAGATGCCTGCTTTTTAGTAGGAAGATTGTTTTTTAAGTGATGTGCATCAACATTATTCTGTATTCACCCAAGAAAAGAAATAAAAGCATTTAAATTAAACTACTTTAATATACTTTTTGGCTGCTGGTGACCATATATTCATAATGCCATTCATACAGATTCTAATGCATCTACAAGGAGTCTAACAATAAAGCTGTAGGGCTAACTTGCCCTTGGGATCCAACAAGGAGGAACATCTTGGGAGAAAACTTGAACACTGAGAGAACAGAGGAGCTCTGAAAAGGCAATGGTATAAACTCAAGTGTCACTTGAATAAAAGGTGTAAGACAATCTCAGGAACGAAGCAAATGTGGATGCTTACTTGGACCAAAGTTCCAATACATACCATCAAACTTCTTGTAACGGGAAGCAAAGACGGCTTGCAAATTATTGCACTGTTCGCTGACCACAGCTTTAAACTCCTCTCTACTTTGAAGGCTGTACTTCTCCTCCATCTCTTGAGAGCAGCATGTATAACCCTGGAGGCAGACCTTCAAATGATCACCTGAAAGATAAGATGTAGGACACACTCAATTTCCATCATCATTCATCAAGTCCAAGAGGGAAGAATTTGATTTAAGGGAAGAATTTGATGAAGCACACTCTTTGCTTCATTTCTCTCTGTGAGGTTACTAAAAAGGCTTAGACATCTTATGAACAGAAACTTAAACACTTATTCCCTTCTTGGCAAAAGAAAACAATAAATCCATCTCCAAAAGACAAAAGAACCTCCCAATCAGGAAGTCTGCTACATTACAGGGAAAATCAGTGTGGTCAGTAAACAGAGTATCATTCAATATCAACACGTCTCTTTTCTAATTCTTTTTTAAAAAACATACTTCCTTTTTATAAAGATTATTTATTTTTAGTCAGAGGGGAAGGGATGGAGAAAGAGAGGGAGAGAGCCTGGCTGGTGTAGCTCAGTGGATTGAGCGCGGGCTGGGAACCAGAAGGTCCTGGTTCGATTCCCGGTCAGGGCACATGCCTGGGTTGTGGGCCAGGTCCCCAGCGAGGGCCATGTGGGGAGCAGCCATGCATTGCTGTTTCTCTCCTTCTCTGTCTCCCTCCCTTTCCCTCTCTCTAAAAATAAATAAATAAAATCTTAAAAAAAAAAGAGAGAGGGAGAGAAGCATCCATATGTGGTTGCCTCTCCCACACCTCCAACTGGGGACAGGCACGTGCCCTGACTGGGAATCGAACCAGTGACCCTTTGGTTCATAGGCTGGCACTCAATCCACTGAGCCACACCAGCCACGGCTCTTCTCTAAGATTCCATTAAAGTCACACAAACGAGAGAGTTTTTCCAGCTTTGGGAGTTCACATTCCAAGAGAGGGTACCCTTAATGAAGAATGATTTATAAAATGTGACCAATACCCCCAATACTAAACAAATTTACAAGCAATAGTTATACTGGAAGGAAGCAACGGGATAAGTGCATTTCAAGGACCTCTCAGCCAAGCAGAAACAAAGGGAGTTTGTGCTGGATAATTGGAGTATATGATAAAGGGTGATATTAAACATTCTTTAAGATTTTCTCATCCAGCATCCTCTGTGCAGATGTTAGACACTGTATTACTGTATGATTCTGTGCAATGTAGCCACTCATCCCAATATAGACTAATGGTTTCCAATAAATATAATCTTTGTGTAGTGAAGGAACCCTAAGGGTAAAGAGCAATGCCAAAGACATATCACTACACAGAAGCCAAATTCATAAGGTATATCCCTCACCTTCATACAACAACTGCATTTTGCTTGCGGTTTGGCCGTGAACATGAGGAGTATTTTTTTTTAATAGATCCCAAAGTTCACACACATCTTGCTCCTCTTATCACAGGACAAAAATTATGCTTTGAAGAGGCCATACCTCTCCTTCATAATGACCAAGAGATGCAGTGTCACTCAAATATAAACCCATTAGGTGCTTTAGTCACTCCTGTATTAACTGGTGTGGTAGAGGGACGGTGATATAATTTGTACAGATGTTTACAAGGATTCACCTTCACCGTTCCTTCTGCTATTGCCGTCCATGTTCCATGTAAGAAAAACAGGATATGAAAAGAATCAAGGTCTCAAGAATGAGTATATTGAAGTCATATGAGCCTGTCAATGGTATGCGTGTACAATAAATGAAGGAATGGAGAATGAAGAGCAAATCTTTCTAACAATACCAATAATCATGGGAATTGAACTAGGCCATGAGCTGGGCTTTGCTGCTTTTTGGCTGCATGTGCCTAGAGGAAATAAGTCTTTACCTAAAATACCAAAGTGACAGGGCAGGGGGAAGTTACCTCAGATAAAATTGATTTGGCAACTTACTTGACTAATACTAGGACTGGCAACTGCACATATGCAAATAATTACATAATCATATATACTCCTGATCATTCTTCCTTCCTGGCAATTAAAAAGTGGGGAGAGTGTTACTGCCAGACAAAACAGAGTATACAGCATTAAAGGACAATTGAAGAAAGAGGGTAAAGGAAACAATCTTCAAATAACTTCTTCATCCAGAACTGTTGAAAGCCTTTTGGCATTTTTGAAAGCCTCGGTCAACAGATAATTCTAACAGAAAAAAAAAAAAAAACCCAAGGAGGAAGGAAGATTGTATAGAAGAGTTTAGGAGCTATGAAGCTGCAGAATATCTTAGATCTCATTAGTGAAACAAGAAGGGTTGCTAAGGCTCAGTTTTCTGGAAACACCTTTGTTACAACCAAAACAAAACTCCCTTTTCACTGGCTTAACAAGTTCACAGCACGCCTTTGGTACTGGCACCCATAATTAACAGAGAGATATCCACTTGTCTCCCGGCTCCAAAGTTGAGGATTTCCCCCAATGCAGTCTGAATACATAAAATAATACAAAGGAGCCCAAGTAGTACAGTGCTCATTGTAGCTATATTTAAAAATCTATATCAACTCATGCCCACATAGAAAATTAATTGGGCCCTGGCTGGTGTGGCTCAGTAGATTGAGCACCAGCCTGTGAAATGAAAGGTTGTGGGTTCCTTTCCCAGTCAGGTTGCATGCCTGGGTTGTGGGCTAGGTCCCTATTTGGGGAGGTGTGAGAGGAAACAGATTGATGTATCTCACACATCAATGTTTCTCTCCCTCCTTTCCCGTCTCTCTAAAAATAGATAAATACAATATTTAAAAAAGAAAAAGCAAAAAAAAAAAAAAGAAAATCAATCAGAATGCTCAGAATAAGAATTTAAGATACATGGGGCTATTTAAATGAATTATAATATGAGAGAAGCTACTTTTTAAGGTTGTCATAGGCTAAAATACACCACAGGCTGATTTTGAAGCCCTTGCAAAGATTTTGTTATAAAGTGTATTGAATTTTCAAGGCAAAACAACTGAAGAATTTGGAAAATAATCTATTCACCTACTCTTAGTAGGGTTCACACATAACCTAAAGGGTCACTTATTGGATTCTATAAAAATAGACTTCGAAGTCCAAGGGAAAACACCTTTTTTCTCATACTCAATGCATACATGCACAGACACGCACCCTGAAGCCAGCAAATTCTAAGAGACAGCAGGAAAGAATAATGTTCTACATTTAAGAAGGTGCTAGACATTGAAGGGTTTAAACTTACCCACAGGAATTTTACATTGAGGAGACAATCTTTAAAAACAGGTAACAGCAGCCCTGGCTGGTGTAGCTCAGTGGATTGAGCGTGGGCTGGGAACCAGAGGGTCCCGGTTCGATTCCCAGTCAGGGCACATGCCTGGGTTGCAGGCCAGGTCCCCAATGAGGGCCATGTGAGAGGCAACCATACATTGCTGTTTCTCTTGCTCCCTCCCTTCCCCTCTCTCTAAAAATAAATAAAAAATTAAAAAAAATCTTTAAAAACAGGTAACAGCCATAAAAATTTTACTGGTAACCTGCTGAAAGGACACGGCACCATTTACACTGGCACATATAAAGAGCCCAGCGGGGCCCGTGTGCTCCACACCCTTTCCATACCCACCAGAGGCCCTCAGCAGGACCTTATGGAGAGCCGCTTCTATCCGAACACTAGAGCACGCCACTGTTTTGGCAATACTAATAAAAAAGAAGAAAAGAGCCCACTTTCATTTTAGACAAAAGAACTCTCCTGGAAGAATTTGTCTGATGGTCAAAGACATGCCATGGTAAAGGACAACCGGTCAGATACTTGGCTAATGTTTCTGCTGGCAAAGTCGTCTTCCCCGCAGTGCAAACAGGCTGACTCCAACACGCCACTTTTGCCCGTATAGCCTTGAATGCACCACTTATTCTGTCTGCGTTTCTAAAAAGCATTACTTGAAAATGTAATTTGACATTCTTGCCAGAAGCTTTGCCTGAGATGCATGCAGTCCAAGACACACTTGTGAATTAAATCTCAAGACACACTTAGGCTACAGGGATTCAGTGCCATAACCAGGTTCTGCTCTTGAGAAGTACAAGGAGGGAAAAGGGGGACAGTCTTGGTGCATTTAAAAATGGAATTATAGCTCCACATTTTGGTAAGAATTCAAGTAAGTCATTTGATTTTCAAAATGACTATTTCTACTTTAAGCACCCAAAATGGTTTATATTAAAAGCCAAGGCATGCATATGATTTGAAAGACGTTATACATTATGTTTGAGACTGCTTCTAAAATGCTGTGTCTGAGTGAGAAATTCTTTTTCTGGTGATCTCTTTTTTTACAAACCTGGTGATCCTATATACTTCTCATTTAAGGATGTCACTTTTTTTCTTTAGGTTGAGAGGGTTGAGCACAGGGACAACAGAACCCGATATGGATAAGGTAGACAGACAGCCACTGCAGAGGTGGCCCTGAGCACATGCATTTTTTAAGGGCCCTAAGGTGATTTTTATACATACCCTTTCATAAAATTTATTACTTGAAAGGCTTAAGCATTAGACATACAGAAGAGCAGGACATATTAACCAATTACTCCAATAGCTCCAATGAGCAATGGCTTCTGATCCACACCTAACGTACGTCTCCTACATTTCCCTCACTCAACCTCCCGCTTCCATGGCCATTGCTATGTGTAGATTCTCCATGTACCTCTCTAGTCCCTTAGAACTCTTCTGTTCTCCTTTCTTTTACTCGACCCATACTGTTCTTGCTTACCCTACTCCACCTCTTTTAACTGCACATCACATGAGACCAAAGGATTTTTATCTGTTATACTTGATGAGAGAGTTTCCTGTTCTTAATTTAAAAAGCAGGTGAATTGAATGCTTTATGGTTCTCTAAGGAAACACCTAAATTAAGTTTGTGTTTTGTACATGGCTCTCGAACAGTTTTTTTTCCTTGTGGGTCAGTAGCCCTCAAAAGGAAAAAGGTCCCCTAGCCCTGTTCTAGGTGGCTTGGATGAGATTCAATGAAGCGTGCTTTTTGAAGCTTAACTCTATGGCATTAAAAAATATTGAAAAAGCCAATTTTTTTTCAATCCCGCCAGCTCTAGGTAATTTCTCTTTAGTCTTCATATCAAGGTCTAAGTTTTCAAAGCTGAACAAAGACAATCACAATAAATTACCACTCAATCCTGCTGAGTATGTATTGGTTCTTTTTTTTTTCTTTTGCAGCACTTCAAATCAATGGTTAAAGAAGTAGGCATTGAATATGAAGAATCTATTCCATCCTTTAGAACTGTGCTTTCTCATTTTATCTCATTTAATTATCTCACCAAAGGCTGGCTCTGATGTATAAATGGGATGCACCTAATGTCCATTTATTTCCAATTGTTCATAACCCACCTTTCCATAGAAAATGTTGTAAATGGTGTTAGGTTCTCAGGCCAGCCCTCAGCTTATTTACTATCAACTTGGGAATTTTTACCTTTGACTTACAACCATTTCTACATCTCTCTCAGAAAATTCATTTTGAAATCCAAGTAGATGCCAAGAAAAAAAATGTCTCTCAGATTCTCACACATTTGGTGGGGTAGTAAGAGAGGAATACATGTAGTCATCACTAAGATGTTGACTTTCTGGGCCTGTAGGAGATAAAGTCTCTAGAGATTACTCCCCTAGAGTCCTAAATGGAGGAAAAAGCAGCCAGAAACTTTTATGGAATACAGTGGCAGAGAACCCAGGCTTGCCTGCACCCACATGATTTGTAAGGCAGCTCCCAAATGATTTTACCAATAAAGCAACCAAATGCCTTTGCTAAATAATAGAGACAAACTGCACACTAAGGGTAAGGGCAGCAGGGAGAAACATTTGAGAAGAGCACACTGAAAAACACTTAGTATATTGCAATTGTAAGAGACTATGATTTTGCATTTGGCCTTTCTTGCCTCACTTGGGTTTTGAAGGAAACTTAGCTCTTTAGGAGGGGTTTTTAAGAAGTCAATTTATAAGCTTCCAAATACTTAACACTATTTGGATCTTTCATTCTGCAAGGCAAATGGTTGTCTAGGGATAAGGAGACTGATCTGGAGAGTCAGGAATATGGGTTTGAGTCCCAGCTCTACATGATTTACTGTAAGCTCTTGGGGAAGTCACTTACCTACTGGAGCTTAAAAAGTCCTATGTAAATAAGGAAGCATTATGTAAATGTGAAACACTGCAATTGAAAAACAAAGACAGAAATGAAGACCATCTATTATACTCTGGTAAGCTATGGAAGTTCTCCGTGAAGAGACTTTTCCGACAACTTGTACTGAGAGAGAGAGTGGCCAAGAAACCAGCATCTTATCTCTTGTAGCCAGAAACTTATTTCAGGAACTTATTGAAGATAGAATTTAGGGGAGTAAAGACAGCCAAAAAAGAAAACATGATCAAGTAGTTGCTGAGTGGCATGCATATGTGTGGTGAACTGATGACAACTGAGCTGACACATTGATCTACAGGGCCATCAGGAGCACAGCCTTGGGAGCCTAAGGAGATGGTGGTGAAATATAACGTGAGATCCTGGATGGGATCCTGGAACATAAAAAGACATTACAGGAAAACTAAGGAAATCATACAAAAAGTTACATACAAACATTCATAGCTGCATTATCCTAAGTCAAATGTCTAACAATGGGTGGGTAAACAAAATTTGGTACAATGGAGTATTATTCAGCCATAAGAAAGAAGTTCTGATACATGTCACAACACAGCTGAATCTCAAAAACACTATGTTAAGTGAAAGACTGTCACAAAAGTGCACATATTATGATTCCATTTATTTCAATGCCAAGGATAAGTTATCCTAGAGACAGAAAGTGGATTAGTGATTGCCTAGGGCTAAGGGGGGGAAGGATGAGAGTCAGAAGAATGGGCAGTATTCATTTCTGGAGTAATCAATATGTTCAAGAATAGATTTTGGTGAGGATGCACAATTCCGTGAGTCCATTAAAAGCCATTGTACACTGTAAATGGGTGGATTTGTTGGGGCATCAATTATATTGCAATAAAGCTGTTAGTAAAAAAAAGTAAGGAAATCAAAATAAGGTATGGAGTTTAGTTAATAATAATGCATCAATATTGTTTTTTTGTTGTTGTTGTTGTGACAATGTACCACGCTAACGTCAGATCTTAATAATAAGGGGAACTGGGTGTGGGGTATAGGAAAAGTCTACTATCCTTCCAACTTCTGTAAATCTAACTCTTCTAGGATAAAGTTTATCGAAAAAAAGCAGTTTTCAAAGTAAAAGGAATACATGAGGGAAACTTTCATCAGTCTTTTTAAAAATCTAAATTCTTTATATAATTCTAATATTGGGGAGCTACAATAAGCTATTCATTGCTAGGGTACTTTTCCTAATCTCTCAATTTCTACTTTATTCTTTTTCTACTTTGTATTTGTCCTGAAAGTAAAACAATTTTTTGCCATTGGTGCAAAGAATCACAAAAAGAGTTTCTGTTCAACCTTCTAGGTATCAATTCACAAGGCCACAAACTGAGCTACAGCACAGGCTGTTGTAGAACTCCAGCCCTTCCAAGTTTCCTCAGAGCCCCAGGAGGTGCACACAATGCTCAGCATCATGGGAACAAAGGGGGAAAAAGCTCTAAAGGCTTGAAATAATCCCAGGGGGTGGGAGACCATATACATTAATCCATCCTCCCCCTTGCAAAAGAGGAGTGAAATTATTGCATATAATGTGCTATGTACCTTGAAAGCCTAAAGTCATTTCACCCAAATCTAAATAATAAAGCTTATAAATTACAGTCATTTTGTAGATGTATGATTTAAGATCACATACCAATCAGTAGGACAAATGCAGCTAGTTAACATTTTGTAAAAACCTGCCAAAATATAGCGCTGGAGGGCTTAAGACTGCCAATTACTTTTAGGTGCACTGATCCTGAGGGTAAGATAGATAAGGTCAACCAGAAACACATATATTTTGAAAATCAGTTCCACTGTATTTTTCTAAGAATACCATTCATGTAAATGTAGTTGGAAGAGTTAGGGTTGCTACTTTAAAACTCCATGCTTCACTTGAGTGTGCTTGCAACAGCTTTAAAATCCACTCCAGATAGAAATCAAGCCAGGCATATTGATTTTTTAAAAAGATTTTATTTATTTATTTTAGACAGAGGGGAAGGGAGGGAGAAAAAGAGGGAGAGAGAAACATCAATGTATGGTTGCCTCTTGCACAACCCCTACTGCAGACCTGGCCTGCAACCCAGCCATGTGTCCTGACTGGGAATCAAACCAGCGACCCTTTGGTTCCTAGGCTGGCTCTCAATCCACTGAGCCACACCAGTGAGTGCTGATTTTTAAATAAGCAAATTATGAACCAAAACAAAGTTTATGTCTGGCAATCTTAGAAGCCCATCTGAACTGTATCAAATGTTTTCTAACATAAGGCACATGAACCAAAGTGAGTGAATGCTGTGAAATGCACCCATTGACCTATTTTACCAACGCTTTTGAGCAGCTAGAGCAACTGCATCTATTTTGCACATTCTCAACCACTTTGCTCAGATCCAGGGCTCAAAAGGAATAATAATACTGGCAATTAACCCAAAACTCTTCAACAAGTCTGAGGAGCCAATAAATACTACCTCAGGAGTCAGTGCTAATATAAGGCTCCTGGAGACTTCCGCCAAGATGGCGGCATAGGTGGACGCACTGCGCCGCTGCTCACAAGCAGAGAGTTTAAACAACGAACTCAATAGCGAAAAATAAACAACCAGAACGGACAGAATCGAACTGAAGGGAAGTCCGACACCCAGGAAGTTGGGGAGGACGTACATCCAGGCCGATAATGAACGAGAACTTCCCAAAGCTGGCAAAGGAAATAGGCTTCCTGGAAGTCCAAGAAGCTCAGAGAACCCCAAAGAAGCGGGACCCAAAGAGGAACACACCAAGGCACATCATAATAACATTACCCAAGGTCAAGAATAAGGAAAGAATCTTACAAGCAGCAAGAGAAAAGGAGACAGTTACCTACAAAGGAATTCCCATAAGACTGCCAGCAGATTTCTCAAAGGAGACCTTCCAGGCAAGAAGGGGCTGGAGAGAAATATTTCAAATCATGAAAAGCAAGGACCTACAACTAAGAATAATCTATCCAGCAAAACTGTCATTTAGAATGGAAGGGCAGATAAAGTGCTTCTCAGATAAGGTCAAGTTCAAGGAGTACATCATCACGCAGCCTTTACTATATGAAATGTTAAGGGGTTTTATAGAAGGACTCATGAGAGAAGGCACCAAGGCCAGATCAGCTACCGGGGAACTCAGATCAGCCACAGCCAAGATGCTTGTGAGGTAAGCAAGCAAAATACAACCAGAGAAACAAATGATAACCAGAGACATTGAAATGTAGAACAATCTGGCAGTAACCAGAGGGGAGGGGGAAGGGGATAATGGGGACAAGGGTATACAGGAACTGCTATAAAGGACACATGGACAAAACCAAGGGGGAGGGTGGAAGCAAGGGAGGGAGGTGGGTTTGCCTGGGATTGGGGGTGGGGGTAAATGCAGACAACTGTAAGTGAACAACAATAAAATAATTAAAAATTTAAAAAAAGAAAAAAATAAGGCTCCTGGAAATGTGTTGGGGTAAGGCTGGGGACAGGCAGGAAAAGATGGGGTGCTCTTGTTTTACAACTAACAAAGGAGAAAATCTTTCCTGTTAATGATAGGTGCACATACCATAGTTGTATCATTTGAGAGATTCTCTCCAATACTAATTTGTGATTTTAATTCGGATTATAATTTAACACAATGCCTAGGGATAAATAAATGATTCCAAATAATTCAATTACACATTTACCTACAAACAGAAAGTACCTTAGAGAGGAAACATCATTGACTACAACATATTTTCCTTTGGTACCCAATAGTACCTTCTGGAACCTGTATGCCCAAGCTATGGATCATAGTCCCTAGTAGACCAAAGCACTGGTAGGACTATCTCTAAAAGAGCTAATCAAAACAGGCTTTGGGGGTCACAGAGATTCCCAGGGTGGAAGAATGCTTATCACCAGTAGCACCTTTTTCTACACCCTCAGTGTGCTGAAGTTTTGTGATTGACCCTGGGGCAGTCTCCTTTGGGTAACCACATAAGACCTTAAGAGAAAGCGAAAGGAGAAAGGTATCCTTAGAAAAACAATGAAGACATGCCCTTCCTCCTCCTCCTAGGAAGCTGACTGAACACCAGAACTGCCAACAAGTAGTAGTTTTCCTTAATATTTCCAAATAATCTCTAAAGAAATCCCCAGGAATCCAATTTTCAGATAACCTGTCATAGCCATTTAGGTTTCACAGCAAGATCGGTAAGGGTCATCAGTTAACTAGAATTCATCGCAAATGTACAAGAGAGAATGCAGTTGGGAGTGGGGAGACTCACAGATACCAGACACTTGCTCTAATACAAATATTAATACATTTCCTTTTATATACATTGCATGGGTTGTATGGGTCATGAAAATTTTCTAACACTTTTTATAAGTGTTCTCATTCTGGGTAACTAGGAAAATAAAAACTCTCAATTTCTCTTTGCTCCCCATGTCATAACATACCTCAAATTCCTCCCTCCAAAGTACAGTATGGGAACAGGTTTTCAGTTAATCTATTTTCTAGGAAAAATATACCTAAAGAACACACCCATTCATCGTGAGTTCTTCCGAAGACATTTCTCCAAATGGCTATGTAGAAAAGCTTTTACACTAAAATGAAAGCACAGTCTGCTCCTTCACGTAAAGAAAGATCACTCCCTAACTTCAGATTTCAGGTCACACAAACCATTCTTTAAAATTCTAGCCAAACATCAATGAAATGGCAAAGGGGAAAGAAACATTCACATTTTCAATGTTTGTACTTAATTACATCCCTTAAAATCCACATCCACAAAATTCTTGTTAAAGGTCATTGTAAGTTACAGCTTACTCTAATACAGATCTGCATGGAAGGATTCTTAATTAGTCTCAGTTCCAGTGGACATGGACATGAGCCATAGTTGAACAGGAGTTAATTTTTGTAACATGAGAGAAAAATTCTTCTGAACCTTAAATACAGGCAGGTGGAGGGGGGACAGCGTCCTCCTCTGGCAAGGCTGAATTTCCCCAACCATCATAAAAGCTCCTCTCCTTGCCATTATCTTGTATCTTAACACCTGGTTCTGTCACCCTTGGAAGACACACCCTAGAATTTATTTCCATTTAATGGGCACTTTGCTAGTTAGGCAACTTTTGTTGACAGAAGGCAAGTTTTCAATGTATACAGGTACTTCCTTTTCTAGGTCATTGACTAGAGCTTTAAGCAAAATTTGTCTCAGTCCTAATTTTGGGGAGAATGCCACTGTTAATGATGCCACCTAGAGAATTACCTTATTTATCCCTACCCTTTGCTTCCTGTCTAAGTCAATTGTAATACAGGTCCAGCAGGAGTGACGTCCTCTTGAGTGTAACAATATGGGTATAATAATCTGCAGTTTTAAATTTGGACATTTCACCTAAAATGTCATTGATGGGCTTCCGTGTGATGTTATGTTACAGAATTACATGCTTATGCCTAAATTTTAAAAAGGGGCATTATTTGTGCCAGACCCTGTATTTGATGGAACAGTCCCACAGTTCTGTGGTGCCAGTTAAGTTTCCTTGGCTTGGTAAGAGAGGCTTCCCAGGTTTGATTGGGATTTATCCTAATGGCAATCTACCAGCTCTCTGGCAACATTACACTTCCCAATGTCACCTTTTGGAACCTTTCCTTGAGGATCAGACACCTGTTGATTAATTACATTTGATTTCTTCATTAGAATTTGAAAATCCAGTGTATTTACTACTTCTTGACCTAGCTAATCCGACCACTCCACATCAAAAGATTATCTGGGAATGGTACCCTGCCCTAAAATTTTCCCAAGTCTAAATCAAAGAATGGATTCACTTTCCCCAAACTAACCTTTGACCAGATCTGGCAACACACACACACACACACACACACACACACACACACACGAGAAACATTATTGGCGATTTATGCAGTATTTATCAAGTTCCTCTTAATGAGCCAGATGCCATCCATCAGTGCAGAATACAAAATGCTTGGTCTAGGCGGTGAGGGACAAATACCTTATGATCTCACCTTTAACCGGATCACAACCAACAAAAGCAGAAAGCAAGCAAAACATAATCAGAGACACTGAAATTAAGAACAGTCTAACAATAGACA
>PVJI01005623.1:0-94516 GCA_004026765.1 Micronycteris hirsuta
GGGAACCTCGCGTGGGTTCAACCTCTACTGTCCCAGTGAAAGTGGAACTAAGTTCCTCTGCTGGGTCAGGGGTGGGGCTTGGGGAAAATGGACAGTCTGGAAAAGCCGCTGTGGGAGACACGAGAGACTCGCCAGACACAGACCTGAGAGGGCGAACCCTGCGATTGGGGCTGGGTGGCCTAACAGGTTACCCAAACGCAGGCTCAGGACCCCAGCAAGGCATGGGTAAAAAATAAAATCAGACAATCCTAAGAACCCATTTTAATTTCAGCCTACAAGAATGTTTTGTATCATTTCACAGAACTGAAAGTTTATTTCAGAGTTGGCTGGTGGTGTGTTTTGAATTCTACTTGGGTAACACTATAAACCTCACACCTGAGTGAGTGTGTCAAAGCCACCCACTCAAGGTGTGCGTGAGGGTTTGCTCCGTGTGCAGTGTTGCTGATCAGGATGGGGGAGTTTGGGGGCACTACCCACAGCACCATGGAGGTGCCGGGTGTTTGCTTTTGTCCAGGGCTGTGGGAGCCACGTGTCCTTGATGACGTCGTTCAGCATCTGCAGGACTCAGCATCAAATGACACAACATAGAATGTTGGCAAGCCTGTATTTTGAAGTTAGTCTCCTACCACATTACTTTGGAAAATCTAATGGACTCTGAATCTGTTTCCTCAGCTGTAGTATGGGGTTGGGGGTGATAATAGCACTGATTTCCTAGGGCTGGTCAGGAGGATCCAGTGAGTGAACGCACATGAAGCACTCAGAACAACGCCTGACACAAGGTGACTACAATGTAAGTATCTGCTGTTATTATTGCAACAGACCAGAAAAAGCCTGAGATTTCAGGCCCTTCCTTATTACAACTCTTTGCAATATTTTATAAGCCCCCTTACAAATTCTTACATACACAGATTGCCCAAGGAGTGAGCAATGGCCTTGACTGAGATAAGGAAAAATTAAAAAAGATGGTTTCATTGCTATAGCACAATTATGTTTCAGTGCCTGGGTTTATATTTGTTTGTGTGTAAATTTTTGCATATCTGTATATGCTCAAATTTTGTATACTTGATGTATATTTGTGTGTACATGTGTTATTTGTATTTTGTGTATGTATTTGTATGCATTTGTGTGAGTATATTTATACTTGCATGTAGCTGTGTGCATGGGTGTGTGTTTGCATACTTTTATGTCCATAGCTGTGTGTGTTTTTGTTCTTAGATCATCAAATGCCACGCACGGCCTAGAGTTCTGACTCTAAAATCTGAAAAATTCCGTTTTCCAGTCATACTAGCCACATTTGAGGTGCTCATTAGCCACACGAGGCTAGCAGTTACTACAGAGGACAACACAGATGTGGAACACTTCCATGGTTGCAGGAAGTTCTGTTGTACTGGACTAGAAAACAAGAATCAAATGGATAGAATGAACTTCTTTTATTTGTATCATCTGGGACCAGCCATGGGGGGGGGGGGGGGACGCAGCAGGCTAGGAGCTCCGTGCAAGACTGAGTTTATTACCTCCCACTGATCCATCCTGTTCTCCTTAATGCCCCCATACACCTTTCTTCCTTCTTATTCATTTATTTTGTCTGGATCTGCCAGACGAAAACAAGGCACAGCCAAGAATGATTTAGTAGAACAGTGGGACACAGAGACGCTAGACGCAAGCTTGCACGAGAGCTGCCAGACCGCGGAAGGTTATCTCTGGCTTCCGGTTGAGTTTGAGGGGTTCGTGTCGACAGGCACATACTTCGGATCCACGCAGCACTTAGCCTCAGCATTGCATAGTATGTAGAATACTTCGCTCTCTTTACACACGGTTCTGCATGTTCCCGATTTACCCCAACACTTCTTGACTGAAATTAAAAGGAAAGGAGGGGACAAGCTTAGTCTTGAAATAAAGCAGAGGGCTGGGGAAGCGGGAGGCCGAAGTAGAGAAGTCGTAAGGGAAATAAGGAGATGTGTGAGACCTCACGAGGTGTCCTCTAGGTTTAGGAGAGGCTACAGGTCACTATCCTTTCTTTTCCCACTTGTGTTCCCAGTCACAGCCTCGAAGTCCTCCCCATTTGGTGGCCTGGCACCTACTAGGCAGCTTCTCCTGCCCAGGCTCCCTTGGATGAGGCAAGAGGTCCCCCACTCTCTCCAGGGCTTCGTCTCTCCCATATTATAATGTGCCCAGGTGCCCAGTGTCAACTAGTTACCCTTTCCCTTGTCCTGAGTACCCTTTCTGACCATGTCAATGAAAAAGGACAAGAACCTGAAATACACCCATCTGGACATTGGCCAGTCTTCTAGGGTATCTCTAAAACTCTCAAGAATATCACTTGCTTCTCCATAGCATTCTGGGGCTTTTTGCTGGTTTTAACAGCCAAGATAATTAGGAACAGTTGCTCTGGGAAGCCTACTACCTAAAGGAGCCCAGATAAACTGAAGCTGCACGAAAAGAGTGGAATCAGAATCCTCAAATAATCCTAAATTCAGGAACCATTTTCACAGAGACAATGAGAAATCAAAATTTAAATCCCCTAAGGAATGTTTTGGAAAAACTCCCATTGTCTCTATGCTCCATGTCCAAGTCTCTTTCCTCCTTGCACCCTGCCCCCAAGGTCATGTTCAACTTTTTCTAAGCCAACCAGAGAGAGCAGTTCAGGGTGGTCAAGTAAATGGCGCTAGAAAGATTGGTACCAGAACTCAAACTTCCCCTTGACTAGAGAGGTCATCCAAAGGTCTCTGGGGAGCCTGCCCCAGCTCAAGCTGTGAAAGCCCCCAGCATTCCCTGAAAAGGCATTAGGTTCCCTGGCCCACTGCCCATTGGGAGAGGTCCTGGTTACCTTTGGTGACCTGTGCCAGTGGCAGGGTAACGGTCAAAACCAGAAGAATGAGCTTCATGAATGATGGGAGAAGATAGGAGGCTTCTGGGCTGGCAAGTTAGGAAGGGGTCTCCATTCCAGGCAGTCCAGACTGGTATTTATTGTCCCAGGGATCATGGTAGAGCCATGATCAGTGAACCAGAAAGGGAACAGTCATTTAAGATTAGATGGGCAGGAACGTAAGCAACCACAGTACTTGAATGGCTAATATCCAGACACCTCACCCTCCTCTGCGCTTCCAGAGGAGGCTGAGAGCCGGGGAAGAGAAGTGATCAAAAAGAAGACATAGTCTTGTCTTTGAAGAGTTTTATAACACAGCTGGAGAGCCAAGGAGGGGGGAAATGCATTTATTATTCATTCATATCTGGTAAATAAGGAGAGGGAAAGAGAGAGGAAGAGAGAGATGATATTTCTATGTTCCTTGGGTTCTTTCCAGCAGTAAGGATATCCGAGGACCTCCCAAATGTTGGTGGTTCATTCTAAGAATACTAAAGGGCAGAAGCAGAGGGAAATAGCTCCATAGCCATCATCACTGGAAACTGGTATCATTCGAGGAGTCAGATGAGCAGGAAGGCCACTCACTTTTCATGGCGCATGCTTACTAAGAACAGGTAGCATCCCCCTAGATGGCAGAGGAAAACCCTTTTACTGCTATCGTGGCATTTCTCATAATGTATGGTAGACTGCCTTATTGACTTCAGTTCTTCACCCTGCTGGAATCTACATTGTGGCCACTGTCTCATCCTAGGAGGAATGTCCTTCACTGTCCTTTCACTTTTGTTGTGGCTGTGTGACTTCCTTTAGCCAATGATATACAGTCAGAAGTGACGGAAGTGACTGCATGCCAGGTCTGAGCCCAGGCTTTAAGAGGCGATGACTGTTTTCCCTTGCCCGTCTGTGCCTCTGCCACCACCATGAAAGAACAGGCCCCAGGGGTCCAAAGACAAGGAGAGACACGCAGAGCCCTCCCAGCTGACCCGCAGGTCTGCAATGAGAAGCAGACTTGCCCCTGACAGCCCAGCCTCACACAGGGCAACCCAGCCAGACTAGTGTACCTGCTGACGCGTGAGCTGCGATGAAGCGCTGCTATGTGAGCCGCTGCGTTTTGGAGCGGACCATTCCACCGCAGTGGCTTACTGACACATGAAGCCAACAGGCGATCGGAAAAGAGCCAGAAGCTTTTTTAGCACAACGATGGCAAGGGCTGTTATTCCAAAATGGGCTGAAACGAAGGCGTACTAGCAGGAGGGATCTCTTCTTTCTGATACAGAAGAAGATTATTGTCTCCAAGAAAAATAATGCTTTATACCAAGGGTTATCTGCCTGTTTCTGCAAACACCCAGATACTAAATATCTCAGGGTCTAGGCCATTCGGTCTCTGTCACAGCCACTCGGGGCTGCACCTGCAGCACGGAAGCACCATAGATGGCTCATAACACATGACATGGCTGTGTTCCAATCCAGCTTTTACAGACACTGAAGTCTGAATTTCATATAATTTTCGCATGTCACTAAATAGTATTCTTTTGGGTTTCTTTCCAACCATTTAAAAATGTAAAAGATATTCTTCACTCCTGGGCTGTGCAAAATCAGGCAGCAGGCCGAATCTAGACGGGCAAGCATCAGAAAGCTGAACAGCACTCAACAGTGTCAGGAAAATGGGCACAGAGACGTTCATGTACTACTGGTGGGGCACAGGTCAGAGGCAGAATGACTGTGAATCTCACGAAGTCTCTGTGTTCCTCACTTGCTTGGACTTTTGTAAGTGCTGGGAATTCTAGAATGATCTAAGTAAGCAGAGGAAACCGCATCACAATCAGGAAACAATAGTAAGAGAGCATTTCCGGTAAATTGTCTTAAGAGATTCCAGCAACCTATTGTCATTCCTTAACTCGTTTTCAATAAATATTCACTGTTGGACTGTTGGAACTTTTAGGATAATAAAAACGTTCTATAGACAGATGTCAAAACTCATCAAAATTTACACCTTAAAATCAGTGCATCTTATTTTATGTAAATTATATCTCAGTAAGTTGACTTCCTTAAAAACTGGCGCTGATTTTTAAAAAATAAGCAACCAAATGAGGTATAAAACATAAAACAACTTAGACGAAATAAAAACACACATTAAAAGGTACGAACGAAAGCACTGGAAGAGCTGTCTATGCCGGACATGGCTGGGCGTTGGTTATAGGGATAAAAATCAGTAAGTCAGTAAAATAAAACAAGAGAAAGGTTTACATCAAACCAGTGAATACAAATTTGCATTAATCATGAACTCAACCCTTAGCTACAGAAGGCTGAAAAGAAAGAAAACGAAGTGTTCGTTTGCCAGGGGCTCACCTCTCAGGGCTGCTAGCGAGGAAACTAGCCCTCTGGACTGGAACTCATTTCTCTCCTTCCAGAAAGGGCTGCGGAAAACGAACCTGGGGCAGGCTTGTGTTCACACAGCCCAGGGCAAGACCAGAGAGCACACTTCATACACACTTGAGGAAAGAGATCATTTCTAATTAGAAGAGCGGGATACTAGGCTGAGAGTCTTAAAAGGCTGGAGAGAAAGAAGGAGCAACGCACAGGGGCACGTCGCTTGCAGGAGCCTTAGTCTGGAAGGGACTCCTTTGCACGTCCAAGGAACCCTCAGCGGGACGAAATTCTCCCACATTGAACTCCCACTCGGAGATCTGCTTCTCCTCCAGTACAGAACTCCATCATAACTCTCTGCCTGCATCTTCTTGTGGATGCTAATTACCAGGATAAAGTGGCCTAATGAGCAGAGGGCCTGATTCCCTTACGTGCAGTATTTTGCAGAATCAACGATGGTTTTAAATAGTAGAGGAAACTCCTTTCCATCTGGCATAAGCTACTGCGAGATAAAATTCCTTGATTGCTCTATAAGCTAAATATAGCCCACACCTGGGCTATATTTATCTGCATCTTTGGGGCGTCTTAAGATTTAGCATCTCCTCCTCAATTGTGCTTCTATGGATCGTCACCTGTTTTGCCATAGCTCTCGTTCAAAGCTCTCAAAGAAAATAATAGAAGGGGCTAAAAAGAATCTGAGTCATTAGCTAACAGAGGTAAACGTTCATAAAAAGACGGGAAACTTTGGAATGGTCTAATCTCACTGATATCTGCAAACCTGAGCTTTTGTTGTCGCCACACACGAGATATGAAGTGGATGAGTGGGTGCATGCCTGCCAGTAAGAACAGAAAACGAGGAAGGAAGTTATGGAAGCAGAGCAAGAAGTATAAGAAAGGAATAGAGAATTGAGGAGGGAACAGGTGCTTTTCAGCAAGATGACTGAATTGAAAAGGAAGAGTCTGCTAGTAGCCCATTCAGAAGATAATCTGAGGGTATGGAAAAGTTGGAGACATTCTGTAGAAAGGGGTTCACAGTGATGAGGGGACTTTGTTGTGAAGTGTCCAGGAGCCCAGAGTCCCAAAACTGACAGTGTATTCAGTAACCTGGCCTGAGGCCAGTCAAATGTGCTTGACCCCTTTAAACAGGCTGCTGACGCGCTGTGGCCCTTCATTGAACACTTTTCCCTCTTCCTGAGCCTGAAGTGGGTACCGCTACCATCTCTGGCCTAGTGGCGGATAGGATGGTACCTGATATTCAGAAAACTCCGAGTCTGTTCCCTGCCTGACCCTTGCTCTTGGTTGACCCAGTGTTAGCCGTGAGTCTCCCTGGTTGGAGGGCGCCTCACCTAGAAAGCGAACCCTCCTGTGCTTCCAGTGGATTTAGCCCATCTTGGCCAGCACCTTCCACTCCCTTCTTAGATTTCTGCCACCCACCCCTGGTTCCTCTCTGCTTCCAGCACGGCAGCAGTGGAAAGGAAACACATGTCACTTCTCTGTCGTCTTTGGGAGTGGGGGACACTGGAGGGTGATGGGGAAAGGGACGAAACTACTGGGCCAAATAAGCTTGGAGATTTTTCATTACATTCCCACTCTCTGGGTCCTGGTGCTACATGCAATCGGCAATGGCGATGGATATGCGGAGGCCTTTTCTTTAAGTTATTTGAAATAGCTTCGAACAGTCTACCACCAAATAACATAAGCTTTAGAGCTAAACAAATGTGAGACACAAGCCTTTCCAACTTCTAAGTCAGCCACCTCAGCAACCACACGACAGCCCTGGACAGATCTTTACCCTCCCAGCTCTTCCGCAATTGAATGGAGTCTAAATCTTATAATAAAGTCCTTATTCCTTAGTACTGATAGTGGCTTCTCTGAATGAGCCTCAGCTAACACATGTTTGAAAAAATGAGCCTCCTTCAGGGAAATGAACAACGCAATACCGGTGCATGTGGAGGCCTGGGGCCCTGAGTCCCTTCCTAGCCGCCGTCTCTTCTTCATCCTGAAGGTTTTAGAAAGAATTGTTGACACTTGGTGATCTCACTCTTTCACTCACCACTCAGTCCTCACCCTCCTGCATGTATTATCTGCACCTACGGAGATGAGCTCAATGTTCTTTTGTCTCGTAAATCCTAACGCTTTTATACCCTTGACCTCTGCATCAAGTAGGGTCCGGTCAGGAAGCGGAAGCCACACAGGATACTTAATATAAAAAACGGGTTACATTGTTGTTGGAAAACTGAAAGAGCGGGAGGCTGGGGGGGAGGTGGGGCTGGAGGGGAAGGGGGGGAGGGGATAGGATACAAATAACTGTAATTAAACAAAAAAAATTTAAAAAAATTTAAAAAAAAACTGAAAGAGCAAAAGGAGGACCCTGAGGACACAGACATTTGTAACTATGGGATGGGCCTACCACCTTCGCATTGCAGGAACTGAGGGGAAGAGAATAGATTTTCGAAACCTGAGTTCAGAGAAGCCCCATGTAGCTGGTTCTTGGATCTCTGAGAAGGGGCGCCGCCTGGTGTCCAGAAGGCAGGACCCCGAGTTCTGTCTGGTGCAGGGTTAGCACCCAGACGGCAGGGGCAAGGGGCAGTGGCGGCGGTACTCTGAGAGGGCACACAGCCAGGCTGGTGCTGGGAGCTTCATCTCTCACCATCATTTTCCTTCCAGTTTTAGCTCGTTACATCACGTTTCTCATTTTCAACACCAACGTAAGCCTTTGTCTAGACCTTCCTCTGCCTGGAAAACCACGTTGGTTCATCTGGCTGGTGCTTTGGTATTTATTCCTCAAAAACACTGCTCAGTGTACCTTCTCTGTGAAGTCTACACCGACCCCACCGCACCCCACCCCACCTCACCCTACATCACGCAACCTCACCCTACCCCGCCGTTGCTGTGGAGTCCATGTACGTAGCGCCCCCTTGTGGTCCCTTCATTTAGAGCGGGGTGGAAGGAGGTGTGCAAACCTTGGACCGAGGATCCTGTTTGCTGTCCGACCTCTCCCAGCTGACCTAAATGATGAAAGGGGAGTGCCAGTGGAGGTGCGTGGCTGCGCATGTGGGCTCAGGGGGTGCGGGGGCTGTGCCCGTGGGCAGCTGAAGGCACGTGTGGGTGGCAGCTGTTCGGATTGGTCAAAGGGAGCGCACGCCAGAGAGGCCCGAGCTCTCCCCCATTAGCTTTGCCTTCAAGTCGGACTTGCGACTTCACCTGGGGCCGCTTCCAGCCATGAAGCTCCTTTGGGTGATTTTGACTGCACTGCTGCTCTTGTCCCAGCTCACTCCAGGTAACCTGGACCTCTTCAGGGAAGGGACAAGGTTGGGGACAGAGGCCTGGTCACGGAATCCCAAGGGTAGGAAGGGCAGGCTGCCAGGCCTCAGGTCACATTTCAGAGCCACATGGAGAGGGCACTCTCACCAGCAGCAGGTGCCAGAGCTTGGGTACCAACTAAGACATTCGGAACTCCTGGCCAGCCACCCCATCTCTGCTGGCCCGGGGAGCGTGCCCAGGTGGCCTAGGGCCCTGAGAAAGAATGGGAGAGGTAGGCAAGAGAAGCAGGAAGAAGAGAGGACAGTAGTGACCCTTTTGCAAAATAGTCCCCAGAAAAATCTAGGCTGTATAAAGATCACAACTACCTTAACAAGAGAGAAAACTCCTATTTTATATTGCTGTCTGCGTGCCAGACGCTGACTTGGGAGCCAGGGTCATGGAGATAAATGACATTTACAACCCAGAGTGGCACGAGCTGTGCTAGAGGGGAGGCGGGAAGCTGGGGTGCACAGGGTGGGGACAGCCCAGCCTGAGGGCCAGGGGCGTCCTCCCAGAGGGGTACCAGGCATCCCGAAAAGGCTGTGGAAGTTAGAAGGGGAAGGAAAAGAGGTGGAAATAGAAAGGGGGTTCCAGGCAGAAATCAGCACAAATGGAAGTGTGGGTTAGGGGCGTGGGGCAGAGGCCCGGCGAGGGCTAAAGCTGAGGATGGACCAGGGGAGGGAGCCATGGGGAGGCTTAAGCAGAGAAGGACCACAATCAGACTTGCCCTTCTTCCACCTCCAGCAGGAGCTACCTGGCCCCTCCTGCTCAACTTCCAGAAGCTTCCTTCCACCCCCAGGCTTTCGTCCAGCCTTTCCATGGTGTCACTGTGTGAATTTCCTTAAACAAGTCAACCTCAGCCCTTGTATCTGCCCGTGGGAAATGCCCGAAACCGTTCTCCCGGGGTAGAGAGGAAAGTCGAGCCCCAGCATTTTCTAACTCTGTGGCCACCCCCCTCCCACCCACCCACCTCAAGCAGCTCGGCTGCTCAGAGTTTCAATCTCCTCGTTCCACAAACTGCTACAGCAATAACTGGTTGAGGGGAAAACAAAGAACACATTGAAACTTTGGTGTGCAAAAAATGTAGCTTCTCTATTTTGTATAATGCATCTGAATTTTCCCAGGAACTTTCATCCTGCTGCGGATGGGACATAGGAACTGTAGGTAAACTCAGCAGTTAAATATTCATCTTTTCTGGTTCAAAATGGTTACCAAGTTCATTCTGTCTCTTTTGAATAAATATTCAGCCTTTTAGCATTTCCTCTTTGTCATGCTCCCCTTCTCCTTCCAGGATAGCAGCTGGGTTTAAGAGAAAGTAACTTGATATATCATAATTTCATTAACTGCTTCATTCAGTAAACATGGTTGAATGGATTTCCTGTTCCAGGCTCAGTGGTGGGTGCAGGAAGCAGAGCAGTGAACACATCAGAACAACATAAGCAAAATCTCTGTCTTCTTGGAGCTTACATTCTATTGAAGGAGACAGAAAAAAATTAAAATAAATGAAACATATGCAATGTCGTGTGATGAATATGATGAGCAGAATGGACAGGAAAAGGGGATAGCAAATCTGGGGGGTAGATTTGCCCTTTCAAAGGTGTGCTCATGCATGGTTCATTGTGATCTGAGGGAGGATAAGGGGTGAGCCACGTGGACTTGTGGGGAAGAATATTCAAGCTGGAGGAAACATCAGGTGCGAAGGCCCTGGGTCAGGAGCATAAAGAAGTGGGATAGGGCCCTGTGCTAGACCTTCGCTAGCTCTTGGGACAATGTCCCTCATTGTATCAATGTGTGGTCAGCGAGTGTCCTGCTGGCACTTGCTACTGGGTTCCATGGCTGATGAAATCTTAGTCTTGTCCAGAGCCCCACTGACTTAGCCTTCTTTCTCAGCCAAATCTTTCATCTGGCCCTTAGGTTTATGCTGTTCACACACCTTCCTGCTGTCTTATGCATGGGGGTCTACTCTTGGCAAGTCCCTCTGGCCCTTAGCTTTGCACTGGTTTTCCTTCCTCCATCAGAGACTCAGGGAACTCAGGATCTGTTTTATGCCACAGGAGGGCAGAGGGAGATGCTCAGCCACTTCCGTCAGTCATTTCTTTTTCTTTTTTCCTAATTTTTTTTTATCCTCACCTAAGGACATTTTTTCAGTGCTTCTGTAGAGAGAGGAAGGGTGGGGAAGAGAGACACAGAGAAAGAGAAACATTGATATAACAGAAAAACGCTGATTGGTTGCTTCCAGGAGGCTCCCTGACTGAGGACTGAACCTGCAACCTAGGCCTGTGCCCTAACCAAGAATCAAACCTGCAACCCCTCAGTGTCTGGGATGGCACCCCAACCAACCGAGCCACACTGGCCAGGGCCCCTCAGCCATTTCTAATGCTCCTCCAGGTGGTACCATGATGTGCCGCGTCTTGTCTATTAGCAATTGCTGGGCTATACTCTAAGAGGCAAGGGGTAAATGCTGGCAGTTTGTCCAGACCTACCTGGGTGTTTGCAGCAAAAGACTCTTGCCCCTGCTTTTCTCACAGTAGTTACCCATACATTCTAGGTCGACCAGCAGGCTAATAGTGAGGAAGGGGTGGAAAGCCTTGGCTCCTAGTTTCTGGTGGGCCCACCATCCGCCTGGTAGGCTGAGGTGAAGCTTGAGGTTCTAGTGGAGCCTCAGACCTGCAGCTGCTGTAGCTGCAGGAAGTGGATTAAGTGCCCAGTTTCCGCAAGGGAGAGCATTTCCTTTCTACTCCCTGTTGGGTGTGATGGTGGTAACAGAGATTGAATGGCAGTTTCTTGAGTCTTATTGGAATCTACCAGGCTCACCTAATGATAGGTCAAGGAGCGCTTTGAAATTGGAAATCCTGACTCTTCTTGATAAACTTTGGTTCTTAGAAGTTGTCTTGCTATAAACTAAAACTACTCATCTCACTTAAGCTGGGCAATGAGCTTGTTATTCTAACTGTTCTTTACCGTTTCCCAAAAGCCCAGAAACAGCCCAATTCTGGTGTTTTTTTTTTTTTTGGCAGCCAACATTAAAGGGGGATGAAATATATATTACTTTAATACTCTGAAAAAATTAAAATTCGGTTTATTGTGGAAATTCTGGACATATATGCGAAGCCCAAGAACCCAGAAGGTATTAGGTGGGACATATCACCTACTTTTCCATTATCCCTCCTCACACGTAGCACCCAGAGTCCTTCCTTTATAACACTCATGATAACTCCAGTCAACCCAATATCTGGGAAGCTATTTCTGTAACAGCAGTTTCTCCTCCTCTCCCCCCGCGCCCACCACTAGACCGGAAATTCTCTGAGGGCAGTATCTACCAGTAACTTGTTTCTAGTTGTATCTCCAGTACCATATTCTCAATCTATGCATGTATTTCTCTAGGATAGACACCTAGAATAAAAATTGCTAGGTAAATTCTGTCCCAATGTAAAAATGTGTGAATCAGTGCTATATGGCCTCCAAAGAGGCCAAACAAGGTGTATGAGGTCATCTTTCCCCTCTCTCTCACCCACAATTCATCATGACATTCTTGAATTTAAAATTGAGATTTTACTGTTAAATGGTGAGGGTTTTTTCCTTTTTGTGTGTGTGTTTTTTATAAAATAAAATGCATCATTATAGATCATGAAAATCACATAAAACAAATGCACAGCTTAACAAACTGTTATATAGCACACATGTAACCAAGGTCATTAAATAGAACATTGACAGTCACAAAAAAACAAAAAACCCACCTACCCCCCATCACAACTGTCTCCCTCCCCCAAATTAAGCAGTATCTTGACTTTTGTAGCAATCAATTCTTTGCATTTCTTTATAGTCTCATTGCTAAGGATGCATCCATAGATATCCGATTTTGTCATGTTCACTTTTAAAATCTGATATCCCTTAAGATTTTTTAATTTATTGGTTACATCTTCATCCCTTTATTGCCTTTATAATTTATCTGGTTTTCTGATGTGACAAGGTATTCTAGGATCATCTTGTACAGTCCTTGCCACAGATCTTGAAAGTCATTTCCTTAAGAAGCTGATTTTTTTTTTCAGTAGGAAAGTAGTATTTCAGGACTATGTATGATCTAGTTGCTAGAGATACTCAATGCTACTAAATTGGTCCTTTCCTCATCTTTCAGTAGTCAGAGCTAGGGGGGAAATCATTACATTTAAATGTATATAAAATACCTCTTGAATTCATATTGATACTTTCTATTGGACTACAAGATTTATACTAAAATATTCCATGTTCTTTCTATATTTTCCTTCTTCCTCACCAGCATTCTCAGATACGCTGTGCACTCTGACATTTTCAAGTCATCTTTTTTTAAAGAACTTCTTCTTAAATTACGGTTTGAGCATTTTTCTGCTATCTTGCTGTGTTTTTTCCTCCACCGGGTATCTTCTTGCTTCTGTGTCGAATCTCTTTTGCCCATTGTCACTATGTGTCACTTTCTATTGAATTTTTCTCTTACTTCTTTTTTGATCAGTTTTACTGAGTTAAACTTTATGTAAAATGAATGCCAGCATTTTAAGCACACAGTATGAACTTCAACCAATGTGTACATCCGTATACCCACCACCACAATCAGTATAATTCATTTCCGTTGTCCCCCAAAAAGACACCTTGTGCCTCTTTGCAGTCACCTCCCCGGCCCCCAGCCCCCAGCAACCACTAATCTCTATTCTGTTGCTTTACTTTGGCCTTTTCTAGAATTAGGAAAGGCAAACAACAATTGTTTTTTAGCCACAGGAAATGCTGTTGCTTTCTAGCCAGGAAAAGGGCATCTCGCCATTCACAGAAAAGGCAGACAGTGGTAAGGAAGTATTCAATGCTTGAGATTTAGGGAGAGGGTGGTTCTTTTCCATGTTCCTCCTTCACTGTTTTCCCAGAGTAATTTAAATGGCTGGTGGGACAAGTACTGGAACTAGCCTCATGGTTCCAGTAAAGCTTCTCCACCAATGTTTTCTTAGAATAGTTTTCTAAGTTTTCTTCACTGTGATAGGTCAGATTTCTCACCAAGCTCCATTTCAGACAGTCCAGAAATACCGAGTCTCTTCGTAGTACATCTAATTGAGGTAAATGCCCCACTTTCCCTCAATATATTCTTTCAGAATCTAGTGCTTATGATTTCAGTTGGCTCAAGGTTCCAAAGAAGTTTTTAAAGGTAATTTGGAAAAAAGTAAACCCCTGGCTCTCACAGCTATATAAAAATGAACAATGTGTTAAAGATTTGATTAACGCATAATGAGAGTACAAGGCAGATCTTATAACTGGGTCAAAGCACAAATGTATACATGGAGGAAAGGAATGTTGCAATGAATTTAGAAACAGATTTTTAAAAACTGGCTCCCCTGCAACCTGCCCTGCCCGTGCTGAAGGGGAGGGAGTCTATAGTCTCTGTGGAGCATAGCATACTTGCAGAGATGTAGAAAATCATTATTTTGCATTACTATCATTTATCAACAGTTCATGAAGTTGTAAAATAATTCCCACATAGTCAAAATCAGATAACTCTGGAGGTTGTAATGTATCTAGACCAGGAACTCGTGCCGCTGTTGGCAGTCAGCGACGTTTGGGCTGGGTAGGTCTTCTTGTGGCTGTCCTGTGCATGGAGGGGTGTTTAGGAGAATCCTTGGCCTCCACCCAGTAATTGTAGCAACACCCTCCACCAGCTGCGAAACCTAAAACTGCCTCCAGATAGTTCATTGCCAAACATCCCTGGGGCATCGAAATCACCCCAGATGAAAGCGCTGCTCCAGACAAAGCGTAGTTTCCCATTGAGCACAAATATTGGTCCAAAGATAATCCCAAAGAAAATTTATTCCTGATCACACAAGAAACCTGGTCTAAATCTCTAGCAGAAAGAAGAAAACAACAAAGAGTAAATGACCAATTACTGAAATAAAGAATGGTCACGGCACCAAACTGTCTAAAGAAGATAGTTTAATGGAGACAAATAGAGGTTACAGTCTTTGCTCAGCTAAAGGACATCAGGGAGCACCTGCAACCCCAAGTCCGCGCAGGCTTGCAGTTTTTACAGAGCAGAGAAAGAGGGATGATGTCATTGTTTGGCCCACGTTGCAGATTTCACCTTTACTGCTGCAAGACTTGTGGTTGGAATAGTTGGGGACTGTTCCAGACTTTTGCGCTTCTTGGTTGATGCCGTTGGTGCAACCCCACCCCCAAATTTGTCAGAACAGTTCTTTCGAAAGCTGTTTTTGCAAGCCTTGTAGGTCATCCCTGAAGCCTTAGTCAAGATTCAGGGACAGGAAAAGAGTCAAAAACAACATGGACACGTTGTCCCCTGGGGCTGGGGGAGGGACAATGGGAGTTACTGTGTAATGGGTACAGAGTTTCAGTTTTAGGGGGGTGCATGGTGGTGAGGGGTGCAAAACAGTGTGAATGTATTTAATACCACTAACTGTCCACTTAAAAATGGTTACTATGGGAAGTTTTATGGTAAGTGTATTTTACCACAGTTTAAAAAAAAAAAACCCTAAGTACAGCCGCTTTCTTGAGGGACCTTGGCAAAAAAAAAAAAAAGACAAAATAAAAATAAAATTATGAAGAGGGATGGAATGTTAACAAAAAAACAAAAATTTTTTAAAAAACAATATGGTCCTGACCAGTGTGGCTCAGTTGGTTGGGCACCCTCCCACATAGTGAAGGGTTGCTTGTTCACTGGTTCGATTCCCAGTCAAGGCAGTTACCTGGGTTGCGGCGCTGGTCCCTGGTTGGGGCGTGTGCGAGAGTCAACCCATCAATATTTCTCTCCTCTCTTTCTCCCTCTCCTCCTCTTTCTCTAAATAAATAAATAAATAAAATATCTTTAAAAAATAATATGGATGAACCTTAAAAACATTATGCTAAGTGAAAGACCCAGAAGGTCACACATTGTATTATATGATTCCATTGGCATAAAATATCCAGAGTAGGCCAGTCTATAGAAAAAAGGACAAATTGGTGGTTGCCCAGGGCTGGGGGGAGGAGGAATTGAGAATACGGGGGGCAGGGTTTCTGTTTGGGATGACTTTGAAAGTTCTGGAACTAGATGATGATGATTGTTGTACAACATTGTGAATATACTTAATACCTCTGAACTGTATGCTCTAAAATTCTTACACTGGTAAGTTTTGTATTACTTGCATGCTACCACAATTTCTTTAAAAAGAGGGGGAGAAAAAAGAAGAAAGGAGGCCAGGGTCGAAGCCCAGGGAAACTGAGGGTCCTGTAACACCTGTTTTAATCCTTTTCTAGACCTTTCAAATCCAGAACCTGCGTCTCCTCAGGACTGGCATTGTCTTCACTCTGCTGTCTTCTTTTATGTCAGGTGGCACCCAAAAATGCTGGAATCTTCATGGGAGATGCCGTCGCACATGCTCCCGGAAGGAAAAGATGTATGTTTACTGCACAAATAGTAAACCATGCTGCGTGAAGTTCAAGTTCCAGCCAAAAATATCAAGGCCATGGTCACTTTGAGTTCTCTGCAGCCTGAAGCCAAAATAAAAATGCAGATGAAGCTACTCTGCATCTGACCCACCCCCTAGAATTGCTGAGTTCTATCAATAAACACCTCTGGCCCTGAACCGGTGTGACTGGGTTGGTTAGAACGTTGTCGTGTGGCCGAGGGGTTTGGGTTCGGTTCCTGGTTGGGGCGCATGCCTGGGCTGCAGGTTCAATCCCTGGTCTGGGCAAGTGTGGGAGGCAACACATCGATGCTTCTCTCTCACATCGATGTTTCTCTCTCTCCCTTCCTCCCTCTCTCTGTAAAAGCAATGAAGAAAAATGTCTTCGAGTGAGGATAAAAAAAAGAAAATAATTAAAAATAAATAATAAGCCCTGACTGGTGTGAGTCGGTTGGGTGTCCTCTGGCAAGGTGAAAGGTCACAGGTTCAATTATGGGTCAGGACACATGCCTGGGTTTCGGTTCCCTCCCTGGTTCAGGTGGCTTTGAGAGGCAACCAATGTTTCTCTCTCACATCGATATTTCTCTCCCTCCCTTTCTCCCTCCCTTCCCCTTTCTCTAAAAAATAAATAAACAAAATATTTTTTAAAAATAAAAATAAAAAATACATAAAATAACATAAACACCTCTAGCTGATTCCCATGTTAGCTGTCAGTCTACCCCTCCCTCCCGCCCCAGTTCCCTGAAGGTCCCCTTGGAGGCAGTCGGTGAAGTCAGAACTATTTTCATAATAAAAATAAAACCTTATTCACCTCTTTCCATCTCCCTCTCACAAGTGCGCAGTGAGATTTTCAGGACTCTGCGTGAGGTATGATGATACCATTGTTCTGGCAGCTAATGACAGGTATGCTTATACATTCTCATGTTTCTGGGATTTTTTAAGGTAGAAGGTGAGCAGCGGTGTCCACCCTGCAGCCCACGGGCCACATGCAGCCCAGGACAGCTGTGAGTGCGGCCCAACACAAAATCGTAAATTTACTTAAAACATTATGAGATATTTTTGCGATGCCGTGTCGCGATGTATTTAATGTGTGACCCTAGACAACTCTTCCTCTTCCGGTGTGGCGCAGAGACACCAAAAGTTTGGACACCCCTGGCTTGAAGTATATATGTGTTCACTTGCAAAGATGAACTCAGGTTGCTCTCAGTAATTCTACTGTGCTCTCATTAGCTGTCTTTAGTTACGTTATTAATCTCTGTACCCTCCTTACCATCAAATACATTATTACTTTGGCATTTTAAAATTTACCTCCTGTCTGTCTGACACACGACAAGAACTAGGAACGTTTTATTGCCTAGGTTGGCGGAGGTGCATTAGCCACCAGTACCAACTAACAGAAGGAAGAAGATCTGCTCTCCCTGAGTGAAAATAATAATCATTCTACTCTCTGCAGTTCTTTTAAATACAATTTATAGCACACACAAACGAAAGACATGCACAGAAGGCAAATGTTGTTAAAAGACAGCAATCGCAGACTCGAGGGTCTTAGAGAACTCCAAGCAGGGTAAACACACAGAAAAGCAAATCTAAGTGTAGCTAAATCAAACCGCTGACAGACAAAGGAAACAGTATGTTCCAGTGCCTGTGAATATTTCAAGCAAGACGTGTTCAAAAGCTGTATGGAGCAAATGAGACGTCCTGACTGAAAGACAATAGAGAAAGCCTAAATTACTAGAGATACATACCGTGTGTATGAATTAGAAGAGTCAATCTCTTAAAGACGTCAATTTTATACCATTTGTTTGCGAGGGTCAATGAAATTCCAACCAAAATCTTAACAAAATTATTTCCTAGAATTTGACCAAAATTGGGCACATATTAACAAATACTTTGTTAGGGACATAGACATAGATGACAAAACTATCAATAAAGCACAAATTTAGGCTAATGGCTAACTCTGAGAATATAGGAATTGGAAGAAGTAGTGCTGATATTCTATTTATCTGGATGGTAGAATTAGAGATATTTGTTGTCTTATTGTCTTTTATACTTTATATGTTTTAAAATATTTTTGCCTTCTCAGTATATAAAAATCACAGTTTTTTGTTTTTTGTTTTTTTTCAAAAAAAGAGAGATGAAAGCTATAAACATTAAGTACCTTAAGAATTATGAGACCAGCCCTGGCTGGTGTAGCTCAGTGGATTGAGCACAGGCTGGGAACCAAAGGGTCCCAGTTCGATTCCCAGTCAGGGCACATGCCTGGGTTCCCGGCCAGGTCCCCAGTGAGGGCCATGTGAGAGGCAACCACACATTGCTGTTTCTCTCCCTCTCTTTCTCCTTCCCTTCCCCTCTCTTTGAAAATAAATAAATAAAATTAAAAATAGATATATTTAGAATTATGAGACCAGAAAAAAATGAAAAAGCTAAATCAGTCAAAAAGGCCTAGAAAAGAAAATATTCGAAAAGTACATGTCCTGTACAGGATATTGTCTTCAAAACATGTAAAGAACTCTCAAAATGCAGTAAAACAAATAAAAAACAACAACCCAGTAACAACATGAGCAAAAAACATCGAACTGACACGTCACCTAAAAAGCTCCGTATGTGGCAAATAAAAACATGAAGATTGATCAATGTTAGAGAAATGCAAATGGAAATCACAGTCAAATACTACTGCGCTCATATTAGAGTATCTGAGTTAAAACAGTTAACCGTAACAATTGTCGGTGAGGAACAATCGGTGACTGGAACTCTCACACGTTGCTGGCGGGAATGTGAAATAGCCCAGCCGCTGGCAAACAACGGGGCAGTTTCGGAAAGAGTTTCACCTTCACTGTGTTCTAACCGCGACCGCACTCTGTGATGCCTGCGCCAGGATGAAACCATCTGACGGCACATTCCTCAGAACGCGTCCCCCTTCTTAAGTGACGCACGACTGTTGCAAAGCTAAGGATTTTTTTTTACCATGTCTTAGAAGTACTGAACCATAGTAAAAAATATATATTCATTTGTTCATTCAATCGTAAACGAATTTTTATTGATCATCTATTATTTGCTAGGCACCACGTTTTTCTCTAGTTATGCAATGTGAAAGGGAGCAAATGTGGGCGTTGCCATCGTGGAGCCCACAAACTGTGGAGGGAAAGCATTAAACAGGAAATAGTTTCACGATGTGAAAAGGCTGTGAGAGTGCACTCAGAACAAGGGCGGGGGACAATGAGAGAGGTAGGTCGCCGGGAGCTGTCAGGACAACCCTCCCTGAGGAGGTGGCGTTTGACCTGGGATTTGTAGGGTGACAACTCATGTTTGCGAAGAGTTGAGAAGGGGTTTGCAGAACATTCCAGGCAGCAAGTGCATAGGCTTTTTGAGAGGGCTATGACTTGTTCCAGAGACCGAAAGAATGGCGTGTGGCTAAGCACAGGGAGAGAGACCCAGGATGTGGTTTGCGAGGCAGCAAGGGTGGTCGACCCACAACACTCTGCGGTTTGGATTTAAACACTTCATACTTTATGCCTTAAAGTAGAGGATTGTCTGCCTTACCTCTGATTGCTTGTATTTACTCATAGCTTCTGCTTCCTCAAATTATACTTTACTTCATCCCTCCTCCCACCTCCCACCAAAGTCTTCAACCTTGACTTTTACTAAAGCAACTTTTCAGGTTCAACTCCAGCTATGAACTGCTTTATTCTGTCTATTTGCCAATTCAGATGCTCATAACAGAGAATCTGATTGATCAAATTCAACATTTTGTACCAAGCCATCTTGTGTGTAGGTCGCCAGCCAACCTACGGGACTAGCTTGGTTTGGAGAAGTGCCCACCTCTTTTCCAATCAACTGTGTCTAGGGCATAGTGAAGAGGGGGTTCTGGTGAGCATATACCTGTCATTTCAGCCAAGGCTGTCGGCAGGGCTAGAAGACTATAAATAGAAGGGACATGCACAGCATCCTGTGTATTCACTTTTCCATGTATCCTTGCCATGAACTTCTATAGGAAGGAATATGTCTACTCCTCACCTCATGTAACCCTGAGCCCCTACGCTTAGAGGAAAATGAACTTCAATTAAGCCTGGACCCTCTTGGTGGAATTCTGAGGAAGGGGACAACCCCTCCCTCCATCTCCTCACGAGGTCCCACTAATCTGTTGGTGAGAGCTTGACATTCACTGGGTCCTCCTGGACCCAGCGCTTCCTTTTTTAATAAATATTGTTAATGCCCCCTTTTGGTCTTCAAATAAGGTTCATAAGTATTGTAACCTATCTACTCACATAATTTCAAGAAAAAACAAATGAAAAGCTAACTATAATAGAAAGGAGAAAATAAACTTTTTTTTAAATTTTTTTTTAAAGATTTTATTTATTTATTTTCAGAGAGAGGAGAAGGGAGGGAGGAAGAACAATGTATGGTTGTCTCTCACATGGCCCTCACTGGGGACCTGGCCCGCAACCCAGGCATGTGTTCCGACCGGGAATCGAACCGGGACCCTCTGGTTCCCAGCCCGCGCTCAATCCACTGAGCTACACCAGCCGGGCGGAGAAAATAAACTTTTATAATAATATATGTTTGGGCATGTAAGTCCACTTAAAGACCAAATGAAGAGTGATATCTCACGCATAGCATGAGAGTAGCAGCTCACAAATGCAGGTGTAAAAGGGTGTGCTGTGCACACACGTCAGATGTTACCCAAAGTGTTTGCTGTCTGTGTCCTGACTTTCCAAACTGGTGAACATCTTGGGGAAAGTTCTAACCAGACCAAAGTATAATCACCCCTGGATTTTCAATTTCATTTCAGGAAAATTCATTATGCAACAAATACTTGCAAAACAGCTTTAGATTCTGAGCTCAGAGAATCGTAAACGGGTTTCTCACCTACAGAATTGTCAAGCAAGACCTTTGAATCTTGTTTGGGGGAAATATCAATACTTCATTTTCCAGGATAGTCACACATTGCATGCCACCTAGCATCCCGAGTCCCCAGCCTGCTAAATTCCAGCAGGGGCCCCATTAATTTTGACAAAATAAAATAAAATAAGGCCTGGCTGGTGTGGCTCACTGGATTGAATGCCGGCCTGAGAACCAAAGGGTCACCGATTCAATTACCAGTCATTGCACATGCCTGGGTTGCAGGCCAGGTTCCTAGTGGGGGGCGTGCTAAAGGCAACCACACACTGCTGTTTCTCTTCCTTTCTTTCTCCCTCCCTTCCCCTCTAAAAATAAAATCTTTTCGACTTCTGCCAAGATGGCGGCGTAGGTGGACACACTGCACCGCCGCTCACAACCAGAGAGTTTAAACAACGAACTCAAAAGCGAAAAATAAACAACCAGAACGGACAGAATCGAACTGAAGGGAAGTCCGACACCCAGGAAGTTGAGGAGGACGTACATCCAGGCCGGTAAGCGGGGCAGAACCGAGCAGAGGAGCGGAGTGAGAGGCAGTTTGCCCGGAGGAACTCACCCTGGGAGCGCCTAAACAAAACACGACCCCGAGCAACGGGTGAACCTCGCAGGCAGGCGGCGTAACTGGAGAGGCCAGTGGGAACCAGCAGGGCCGAGACTGGCGGAAAAGGCAGTGGGGAACTGGGGAGCAGAGGGTGATAGGGAGTGGCGGTGAACGGCAGACGCCATTGCTCCCTCCCAGGCCCCGCCCCCAGAGGAAACGTCACAAAAAAGCGACCCAGGTTGCCAGGCACCGACAAACACCTAAGACTCCAACAGGTGCGCCAAGATAAAAAAGAATGAAAATGGCCAAAACGAAAGATCAGAACAAATTACAGCTAACAGACGAAGAGATAGCCAAATTAACAGATGCCCAGTTTAAAACACTGGTAATCAGGATGCTCACAAAACTGGAAGAAATAGTTGAACAAATGAACAATACAATAAAGATAATGGAGGAAGATTTACAGGGAACCAATAGGAAAGAAAAGGAAGCCGGGACTCAAACCAATGGGGTGGACCAGAAGGAAGAAACAAGAATTCAAAAAAATGAGGAGGGACTCAGGAACCTCAGAGACATTTGTAAACGACCCAACATCCGGATCATAGGGCTGCCAGAAGGACAAGAGGAACACCAAGAAATTGAACGTATTTTTGAACAGATAATGAACGAGAACTTCCCATATCTGGCAAAGGCTTCCTGGAAATCCAAGAAGCTCAGAGAACCCCAAAGAAGTGGGACCCAAAGAGGAACACACCAAGGCACATCATCATAACATTACCCAAGGTCAAGAATAAGGAAAGAATCTTACAAGCAGCAAGAGAAAAGGAGACAGTTACCTACAAAAGAATCCCCATAAGACTGTCAGCGGATTTCTCAAAGGAGACCTTCCAAGCAAGAAGGGGCTGGAGAGAAATATTTCAAATCATGAAAAGCAAGGACCTACAACCAAGAATAATCTATCCAGCCCCGGCTGGTGTAGCTCAGTGGATTGAGCGCGGGCTGGGAACCAGAAGGTCCCGGTTCGATTCCCAGTCGGGGCACATGCCTGGGTTGTGGGCCAGGTCCCCATGAGGGCCATGTGAGAGGCAACCATACATTGCTGTTTCTCTCCCTCTCTGTCTCCCTCCTTTCTCCTCTCTCTGAAAATAAATAAATAAAAATCTTAAAAAAAAAAAAAAAGAATAATCTATCCAGCAAAATTTAGAATGGAAGGGCAGATAAAGTGCTTCTCAGATAAGGTCAAGTTCAAGGAGTACATCATCACGCAGCCTTTACTATATGAAATGTTAAGGGGTTTTATATAAGGACTCATGAGAGAAGGCACCGAGGCCAGATCAGCTACCGGGGAACTCAGATCAGCCACAGTCAAGACGCTTGTGAGGTAAGCAAGCAAAATACAACCAGAGAAACAAATTATAACGAGAGACATTGAAATTTAGAACAATCTGGCAGTAACCAGAGGGGAGGGGGAAGGGGATAATGGAGACAAGGGTATTCAGGAACTGCTACAAAGGACACATGGACAAAACCAAGGGGGAGGGTGGAAGCAAGGGAGGGAGGTGGGTTTGCCTGGGGTTGGGGGTGGGGGTAAATGCAGACAACTGTAAGTGAACAATAATAAAATAATTTAAAAATAAATAAATAAATAAAAATTAAAATAAAATCTTTTCTAAAACAAATGCCCAGAATAACCCCTAGATGGCAGTATCTCTCTGTTGATCTAGCCTTTAGCACACTCCGGTCTTTCTGGACAGTGTTCTTTCTGAGACAAGAGATGCTGCATCGCAAGCACCCATTACTTACCTGAATTCAACTACATGTGCTGAGAAAAATAGAGAAATAAAAATTTTCAGAAATTTTAAAAACTTTTTCTCATTTTTTAAATCGACCTAGTTTTGCCTTTCTTAACCTTCATATAAACGGAGCAATTCAGTGTGTACACATGTATTTGGCTCCTTTGGCTTAACATAATGTTTTTTAGATTAATTCATGTTGTGTATCAGTAAATTGTTTTTGTTGTTTATTGAATAGGATTGTACTGTATGAATGTAACTCAATTTATCCATTTACTTGTTGGACCTTTGAGTCGTTTCCAGTTATGAGATATAAATAAAGCTGCTATAAACATTAATGAAGAAATCTTTGTATATACATATTCCTACTTCATTTTATAAGTAACTCTGCAACTTTTTCCCCAAAGTGGTCGTCCACATTACATTTCCATTGCACAGCATTAGTCCTAGTGAGCAGACGCAGTCCCTCCTTGAGCCAGTGCTCGCTGCGTGCAGACGGGAGTCGCTCCGGTTCCTGGTGCAGCAGAAGCACCTGGCAATGAAGGCATCACACTTCCCTGTGGGATATTCCACCGTGGAGAGAGATTTATTTGTCACAGAAATGGCCCCTACCTGTAACCAATCGGTGCCTTCGCTTTGATGCGTTCCATTAATGGAGGGAAGCTTGTTATGTATGTCAGTCTCCATAAAAGCCCATTCATGAGCAATTTTCTAGGGTGATTTGAGCTATATGTGAGTGTTGCCTGGCTCTCAAACATAAATATAGCCCCGGTACAATAAACAAGTCCACTCAACACTCTGCGATCAAAAAACGCAGGTGGGGAGGGATGTGAGGAGTTGCCATACCCTACCTGGAACCTCCTAAGGTAGCCATTGTCGTCACCCCCTTGTTCTTTTCTTGTAAGCCCAAAGGGATCCCCCTGATCAGCAGAATGAGAAATTCTCCTAATCTCCAACAGAAGATGCCTCAATGCATGTGAAAAATGCATAATATATATAAAATATGTCTCTAGAGAGATATCTGTATATGAGTATATCTGTATAAGTATAGATCCCGATATCCATTTAGAGATATTATACATACACACACACTAGTTTGTAAGTTTAAAATATATCTATATAGGCCCTGACTGGTGTAGCTCAGTGGATTGAGCGCGGGCTGGGAACCAAGTGGTCCCGGTTCGATTCCCAGTCAGGGCACATGCCTGGGTTGCAGGCCAGGTCCCCGGGAGGGCCATGTGAGAGGCAACCACACATTGGTGTTTCTCTCCTTCTCTTTCTCCCTCCCTTCCCCTCTCTCAAAAAATAAATAAAAATTAAAAAATCTTTAAAAAAAATAAAAAATGAAATATATCTGTATATACATACACAAAACAAAGTCAAAATTTGAGTCAAAAATTTAGTACGATTATTGACTCCCCCAAAATTTAACTACTAGTAGCCTACCGTTGCCCAGAAGTCTTACTGACAACATAAACAGTCGATCAACACATATTCTGTATGTTGTACATATTATATACTATATTCATACACAAAGTAAGCTAGAAAAAATGTTATTCAGAGAATCATACAAAAGAAAAAATATATTTACATATTTATTGTCAAAAATCCAAGTATAGCCCTGACTGTTGGGGCTCAGTTGGTTGGATACCACCCCGCAAAGCTAAAGGTCGATTAGCTGGTCAGTCGCTGGTTCGATTCCCAGTCAGGGCAAATGCCTGGGTTGCAGGTTTGGTTCCAGGTTGTGGTCACGAATGAGAGGCAATTGATCAATGTTTCTCTCTCACATCGATGTTTCTCACCTTCTCTTTCTCCCTCCCTTCCCCTTTCTCTAAAAATAAAAAAAATATATATCTTTATAAAAATAAATAAAAAGAATCCACATATAAGTGGACTTGTGTAGTTCAAACCACGTTGTTCAAGAGTCAACTGTATATTGAATTGTATAATTATTAATTGTATAATTTTATAATTATTAATTGCATAACTGTAATTAGAGATTAGAGATAGAGCTAGAGATAGGTAGATCCATCCTGACAAAGACGTACTAAAAGCTGACAGGAATGATAAAACAGTGGTGAATACTTTGAAGTTTATCTATGTTTTATTCTGCACAATGTGTTCTAAAAGTATACAAAAAATATATAGCTTGATTTCACTTTATTTGCAAGTTGCAAAAAATATATACAGTTTGATTCCATTTTATTTGTAAGTGACATTTCACATAATTTTTTATTTGTGGGCATGTATGTGCAGTGAAAGTACTGATGATCTTTGCTTTCTTTGTTGTGCTTCTCTGTTTCTAATTTTTCTCCAGTGAACATGGATTACTTTTAAAATTAGAAAAAAATGTTATTTTAAAACAAAGGTGAGTCTTGAAGACAAAATCAAGTGCCCGAGGACAGGGGTGGCATCTCAGTGCCACCACTTACTGGGTGTATGACCTAAGCAACTCACTTAACTAAAAACTTAGTTGCCTTCTGGAAAAGGGGGGGATAATATTATTACATTATAACGCAATACTATTACACTATACAATAGTGTAATAGTAATAGTATTGCATTATACTATGAGTAATATGGTATATATTATTTAACTTGTTGAAGTAATAGGTGAGTAATACCTATTACTCACCCACACATAGGTGAGTAATAGGTAAGAAGATATGCATAAAGCGGTTAGCACTTACTAAATGCTAACTGATGTGATTATTATCACCAGCTCCGCCATTCACCAACTCTTCGGGGAATGTCTGTGCCCTGAGACAGGACTTCCGAGCACCTCTGCAGAGCAGAAGTCCCCCCTCCAGCATCCTGCAGCCCCGTGCCTCGCCCTGCACATCCCCATGCCAGGGAGCTCCCTTTCTCCCAAAGCTTCCCCTGTCTTCCCAACACAAGACTATTGCTACACCTCAGAAAAAGCCTTGACCTGAGGCCCAAAGGTGTAAGTCCACGTCTTGGCTCTGTGTCTCAGGAACTCGGTGGCCTTGGACAAGTCGCTTTCTCTCTCTGGGCTCAGGAGCCTGATATGTGAAGTATCTTGAGGAAGCTTCCAACCTAGAATTGCCTTATCTTGCTGGCGTGTCAGGTACAGCCTTATGACTTCAGAGGTTGGCTGTAGACATAGGGGAGTGTCTGTTGGGGCACCGGGAGGAAATGACCCTTCACAGGTGAGGCTTACGCTTCAGAAAGCTGTCTGGTCTGTTTTGTCTTGGCGCTGCCCTCAGAAGGACGGCGGCTGCCTCTGGCAGGATGCACCGAGGGGCACACGGCCTGACTTCTATAGTCTCCTGCCCAAAACCCATAAGTGAATCCAATCACGAGGAAACATCAGACAGACTCACACTGGGGGACATTCCACAAAATCACTGACCTGGACCCCTCGCCAATGTCAATGTCATGAAAAACCAAAGAACTCTTCGAGAGTGAAAGAGATCAAAGAAACATGGCCACTGAATGTCATGCTTGATCCAGGGATTTTCTTTTGCTGTGAAGGACGTCTTCGGAACAGCTGATAGAATCTAAATAAGGTCCGAAGATTAGACAATAGAATTTTGTCAGGGGTAATGTCCTGATTTTTATCATGGTACTGGGGTTATATTTTTTAAAATGCCTTTGTGTTCAGGAAAAACTACTTAAGTATTTAGTTATAAAGGGATCATGTCTGCAATATGTATTTTTTTATATATACACACATACACACACACAAAGAAATGGTCATGTAAAAGTGGTAAAATGTCAATATTTGGGAAAACTGGATGAAAGGTCTATGGGATTCTTTGTATTATTCTTACAGATTTTCTCAAAGTCTGAAATCACGCACAGAAAGCGAGTGGCACGCCTGTTGCTCAGAAGTGACAGCGATTGTGCACTTCATTCACTGGACACTTAAAGCCTGGGTGATCTCACCCGGCCCCATGGCTGCCCCCGGAAGAGCTGTCCTCGTGCCGATTTTGCAGAGAACCCCGACATCAGACACAGGAAGTGACTGGCCCCGATCGCACGGCCTGTGGCCTGTAAGTGGCAGAGCTGGAGTGTGAACTTCGGTCTGTCTGACTCCTTAGTCCCGGAAAGCATCACCATCTTCCCTGCAACAAGGTCACAAATTCCCTCGAACCACGTCTGAGACTGCGCAAAGAAAACCTCGCTTCTCCGCTCTCTGTAAAACAGCTGAGAGGGGAGGGGTCAGAGGGCAGAGCTAAATTTAGTTCAATCCAGTTTAAAACTTGATCTAATTCAACAAGTTAAATATTCTCTTGAGGTTTCTTGAGTTCGGAGAGACTTGGTCTCTGGCGTAATCCCTCTGTCTTTCAGATTCCCCCTGTCTTCTTCCGGCCCCTCTCAGTATGCAGGCTGGGGTAAGGGTGGGAAGATTCAATGGTCGGGTGCAGCTGGCATCTGCTGGGATCTAGGCGGCATGGGCCTGTCACTGGCTTTCAGCTATGGCTGGTTGTTGGAGAACTGGCCTGATCTCCTGTGGACACGAGGCCTAGTGGAGATACCAGACTAATGTCACCACAGGACAGGTCTCTGTGATTCCATGTCATCTCTTGTTCCATTTCTAGGCTCCAGACACCATGACCACCTGGCTCCGACCCGGTTGGATCTTAAAACAGGGCCCCTGGCTCTCAGCTCAATGTCTGCACCCCACTTCAGAATCTGAAGGAGGTTCAAAAGCAGGGCTAATATGCAGGTGCACACTTTGTTATTAAAATAATTGAATGCTTTCCTCCTGGCTAGTAAAGGGCAGTGGCCCAAGCCCCTCGGGTCTCCCTTCCTCTGATCCAGACGCCTGTGGCATGTCCCCAGGTCCCTCTCATAACAGAACCTGAAGGGTTAACACCTGGCACAGCAGGTCCCCTCCAAAACTCTGCTCCAGCCCTGGGCTCATCATCCCACCTGATGGTAAGTATTTGGAACTTCACCATTCCTTTCTTCACCTGGCCATGCAGGGCCCATTCTCTTACTCCAAGGCAACCCCAAACTTCTCCAAAAAAGTCTTAAAGGACAGTGGACATGAGCCCCTCTGCCTTGGAGTTCCTCTCAACTTGTCCCACACACCTGCCCCCTTCTAGGCTCAATCCCAGGGAGAAGGGGGGCCAACTCTGAGGGTCTCTCAACTCCCTTCCTCCCAAACTCAAGTCTATGGTGGAGGCTGGGACAGCTACATACCTTCTTTCCCAGCCTTCCTCATGTCAGGCGTAGCCACGCGGCACAGTCTGGCCCATGGAAAGTAAGTGGAAGTCCACCGAGGGAGCTTCCCGGGCAAGCTTTCGCTTTCCTGATCAAAGCGAAAAGCTAGCCCATGCTAGCCCATGGCAACCCGCCCCACTTCTTGCTTTAAACAATTATATGAGGGCTGAAGTTACGAGATCCAAGAGGACTCCAGAGACGCTTGCCCTGACATGCTTGCTATCTACCCCCAGACTTCTTTTTACGTGAGAAAAGTAAGTTCCTGCAAATTGGGTTTTCTGTTTTTTTTCAGCCAAGCACAATCCTGACACAGGGCAATTAGAATGCTTGCCTGTCTACCTTCCTCGCCAGCTCTGCTCATGATTTCTCCCTGACCTGCTGCTCCCACAGGTCCTTGGGCCTAGAAGAAGCTCAGTTGCCCTCTCTCACTCCTCCCTGCTCATATGAAAACTTCGCTTTCATAAATCCTTACTTTCCGCCTGTGCAGGCTGTGAAAATGCTGACGTAGGAGATAAAGGAACATAGAAAAATTCTTTCACTCTTAGTAGGTGAAAGCCCCTATCAAGACCCAGGCATCATCTCATTCTCAATGCCAGAAATGTGTTTTTAACTCCATTATTATTATAAGGAACTCATTATCAATTCTCATGATTATTACAATTAACTCCTATTATTAACTCTACCTTCTATAAAGTCCTAAGCTCCTGATATTATAATTTCCCCATTTTATGGATGAGGAGACTGGGGAGGCTGACAGAAACTGAGCGATTTTTCTGGAGTTGGATACACAGCAAAAGTGATAGAGGCAGGACCGGGACCATTTACAATGGTCATGAATGCCCCCTTTTCAGGTACTTCGCTCCCCCCACCAACCCTCCCTCCGTCTCCCCCACACCGTGGACCTCCCCTCCTTCCCCCCCTCCCCCCCCTCCCCTCCCTAGCCCTGGGAGACTTGGGAGTAGAGAGGCCTTGAGCAAACAGCAAGAGGAGATGAGGGGGCAGCACGTATTTTATTGGACAGCAAGTGTGCCAGCCCCAGAACCAGCTACACATTCCCCGGCTTAACGGGCACCGGAGACTTGAATCCGTAGGGGAGGCAGCAGAGGGAGCCGTCTGGGCACAGGTGCATGAAGGTTTCCTGCCTTGTGCAGTAAGTCCGGCAGGCTCCCTGGCCCTTCCAGCACCGTTTGAATTCACTTCTACCTATGCAGAGTATGCAGAGGAAGACCACAGGTCACAGAACAGCCCAGGGGCCACGGGTTAGCCCACTGACCACACAGAGCAGCCCAGGGGTTCCAGGTGAGACCGCTGGTCACAGATTTAACCACTTTCCATCTGTAAGGTTCTCTACAACTTTTTATTTAGGCTTGAAATTTTCTCGAATAAAAAGGTTTCTTTTCACCACTCACATCATTACATTATTCTCTATTTTCGCCTGCTTCAATTCTTCCATAATAAAAATTTTTTAAAAGCTCGTCTTGTTCCTTATTCTCTCTACTTCCATGTGCATTCGAAATAAAACTTTTTAAAAATCTGATCAGAAGCCTTTCAGCTCTCCCACCGCCCCCTGCACACGCCGCACTAACCCTTGCCTTGCTTTTATCCTTCTGAGCACTGTGACCACCTGCAATATCATGTTTATTTGGTTATTTTCTGTCTCCAGTAACTAAAATATCAACTCCAAGAAAGCAGGGACCTTGTTTTCTTCCACTACTGGGTCTCCAGCTATTGTAACAGTGCCTGGCACACGGTATACATTTCCCAAATGAACATTTGTTGAACGAATCCCATTGTAAAGCTTGGGAAACCGAGGTGCAGGCTGATCTAGCAGCTCGCTCTAACCTGCCCAGAAAGCCAGTGACAGGGCCGGAATTTAAACACTGGTCCAGGCCTCCTCTTTCTCCCAGGAGCTGAGCACCTATGTCTCATTCACACACACACACACACACACACACACACACACACACACACACACACGATGTTACCTGGTGGCACGTGACCCAGGACCAGGAGAGACACAATGAGCAGAAGCAGCTGTGCCATGCTCACGGGGCTCCTGAGAGGCCACTGGGGACAGAACACAGAGGAGCGGAGCCGAACGCATCAAGGCCAGCTGCCTGCAGCCCAGCCTTTATTGAGCTGCGGGTCACGGAAGGGGTGTGGGCAGCAGGAGACTTAGTGGGAGTCTGGGGCCCTGTGGTCCCGGGGATACAGCTGGACCTCAGCCAGCTCTGTGGGGAGCTGGCGGCACACACCACCCAGACGTCGCTGAGCTCTGAAACCGAGGGCAGAGTTTCCTGACGCGAAGCCTGGGGTCAGAAACTGGACAGCGTCTCCACCTGAGAGGGCTGGGGAACGTCTTGGCTTCGGAGAGACCTGCTTCAATGCCAGCAACTCCCCAATGACTTGTGACACCTTGGACAAGTCGCTTAGCCTCTCCGAGCCCTAGCCTGTCATGTAGAAAATGATGACAAGCCCCCCTTGCGAAGCTAAATACATGGAGGATTCCCTTCCTGATGCCAAGGACATGAAACCAGAACCCACTGGCCTGTTCAAACAGCAGGTATCTAGGCCTACACAGAAAATGAGTAAGAGTACCCCCAAACAGACAGTGATGGCAGCCTAGCTCATTTAGAAGATGAAACAAAATCATGCAAAGTGTGGTGCCCGGACCGGTAAGCAGTAGCAATAAATACCTGGGGCTTGTTAAAAGCAAAACCTCTCGAGTGCCTCCCAAACCTACAGAATCAGAAGCTCAGGAGTGGGTCCCAGCAAGCTGCGGTTTGAGAGGCCCTCCCGCTGATTCGAACACACTACTGACGTCTGAGAACCACTGAGATCGTGTCTGCTGCACCGGCCTGTGAGTGGCATCTTGAAGGGTGAGCAGAGGAAAGGGTATATTCCAGGCAGAAGAAACAGAATGTGTCCCAAAGTGTGGGGCATGCCCAGAGCAGGGACTTTGTGGGGAGGAGATTGGAAATGACCCTGCAGAGGACAGTTTCTTCTTAAAACTCACACTGTTGCATTATTCTGCATTTTTGCTTGTTTATGTTTTTTCCGTAATAATAAGTTTTTTAAGAGCTCGCCTTGTTCCTTCTATCATTCACTTATTTTTATGTCCATTTGAAATAAAAAAACTTTTTAGTCCTGGCTGGTGTGTCTCAGTGGATTGAGTGCCTGCCTGCGAACCAAAGGGTACTTGGTTCAAGTCCCAGTCAGGGCACATGCCTGGGTTTCGGGCTGGGTGCCCAGCAGGGAACATGCAAGAGGCAACCACACACGGATGTTTCTCTCCCTCTCTTTCTCCCTCCCTTCCCCTCTGTCTAAAAATAAATAAAATCTTTTTTAAAAAACTTTTTTAAAAAACCTTATCAGAAAGCTTTCAGCTCTCCCACCACTCCATGATGCACACACCACACACACCCTTGCCCTGCTTTTATTCACGAGGGGCCTTGAACGCAAATTCAGGCTTTTGTGTTGCAGACAACTGTAAGTTTTGTAGCAAGGATGTAACCTGTTTAGATTTCAGTTTTAAATGAAAAAACTGAAACCCAAAGAACAGAGGTGACTTGCCCAAAGTCATACAGCAGTTGGGTTGAAGAGCCCACCCCCAGACAAAGCATGACACTGTGCCACCTGCAGCCCATCCTGGAGGTGAGGAGGGGAAGCTCAGAGGGCCAAGCCACAGAAGGAAGCCAGGCGTGAAGGGGTTCAGCCAGTCCACCAGGCTGCTGTGGGAGTTGCTCTGAGCTGGACACCTGGACCCCCTGGCCAAGACAATGAGCCCCGCCCACGGGTACAGCCTGGTCTCCATGGGCCCCACCTACATACCTGCCCCAGTCCCTCATGACCTAAAAGGAAGCAGCCTCCCCAAGAGCCCGGATCCTAGCCCCATGGACTGCGGAACTCAGCAGTTCCCTAAATTAGCCAGCTTCTCTTCCGTAACCAAGATCACCGTGTCTCTTTCATTCTCCTACGTGTCCAGGAAGATAAAAGATTAAAGACAAACAAACATGGGATGCGATAGAAAGGGGCAGTGGCAGGCTGAGAGGCAGGGACCCTGAGTCCCAGGCCCAGGTAAGCATCAGTTTGCTCACCTTCCGTGTTGTGCCAGTACTAAATGAGCGGCTAATCCAGGCAAAGGGCGTGGACCAGGCCAGGCACAGCACGAGCCTCAATAAATACTAACCGAAGCATGGACAGCCCTAGCTGCCTACACGGGTGCTTAACCTAGAATTTGGTGAATGACTGAATGATGCTAAAATAAGATATTCAGAACGCTTCAGTGCTGATTTCCTGGACTCTGCTCCTCCCCTCAAGCCACTCCCCACCCCAGCCCCCCAAATTAATTCTCCATCCATTCAAAGCAGAGTTTCTCGAAGTGGAGTCCGCGAAGTCTGCATCAGGATCGCTTGGGCACGTGTTTAAAACGCAGATCCCCAGACCGCTCCCTCTCCCAGGACTGCTGAATCCGCCTCTCTCGGAGGGTGGGACCTGGGAGTCTCAACATTCAGCGAGCTCCCCAAGTGGTTTCTGTAAGGACGGAGGTTGTTGGTGCGCCCCGTTGCTGGAGTGGATAGATGTGGGTGCACAGGCGATCCAGACCCCGGAATTTTGCGCCCCCTTTCTTCCTCCCTCTGGGCCCCCACCCTGGACAAAGGACGTGAGGAGGCAGGTCAGCTAACCCCTGCGTGAAGTCTTCCAGCAGCCAAGGCCTTGGGGCGGGGACCCCGGGGCTGCCCTGCTGGGGCGGGGCTGGACGGGGCGGGGTCGCGGCTCCTCCCCGGCTGGGGCGGCGGGGCGGGACTGGCCAGAGGGGGTGCGCGCCGAGGCGGTGGTACAGCCTGGAGCACCCGGCAGCTGCGGGCCGGGGACGCTGGACCCCTCTCCACGCCGAGGTAAAGGCCCGCGCAGCCCGCCGCCAACTTAGTCAAGTTGGAGCGGAGTTTGCCGGGCGTCTGCATGGTGGAGGGAGGGGGCCTGCGACGCAGGCAGGGGGAGGAGGTCCTCGAACTCGTATCCCAGGGATTAGGGCCCTTCACCTGGGTCTCCGGAAAGCAAGGTAGCTCCGGACAGGGAACCTGCGGGATCAGGGGGCTCACAACCGAGACCCCGGGCTGGGCAAGCTCGGACTCTGACTCCGGGAATGGCACAAGCGCCCCCAGTCCCCGTAGGTGCCCTCCCCGCCCCTTGCCAGGACCTGTCCGGGCACCAAACCTGGCCCGGCTCCCTCAAAGCCCCCGCCCTCCTACAGCCGCGGGAGGCAGTGCCAGCCGCTGCTGAATTTTTCACGTAGGGGGCGGGCCGGACACGCCGTTCCCATGGCACCACGGTGCTCAGGTTACTGCGGAGGGAACCCCCAGACCCCCGTGCCCTTCGGTGTTCCAACCCGCGCATTCCTTCCTTTTCCTCAGCCTCTTGAGATGGGGCAGCGGAAGTGACTCCCCAGGGACTCCTGACCCTGCTCCATACCCCCAGCCCGCCGATGGCGGGGAAGAGACCCATGGGGAAGGGGAGGACGCGGTAATGCAGATGCCTTTCGGAACGTGGGTTTGAGTTGTGACGGGAGGGGCAGGTCCGGTACGCAAGTGCGTGCGTGTGTGGACACCCCACCTCGCTGCCGCCCCTCTGTCCGCCTGTCTGTCTGTGTGTCCTGGGAGAGTGAGTCATCCTCAAGGCACAGGAACCAGACTCTGGTGGGCAGGCACGTGTGTGCTCACAGGGTACCCACTCGCCCTCCCAGCCTGACCCGGGCAGACCCTGGGCCTGAAGCCAGAAAGCCCTCACCCCAGGGACCTGAGGAACCTCCGCCTCGCATTTGAACAAGAGGAGCTCTGGAGGAAGCTATCTCAGCAACTCATCCGGACCCTACAGACGACAGGGCTCAAAGCACCTGGCTCACCGCCCATCCCCCTTCTTACTCACAGAAAGGGAAGAAGGAAGAAGCCAAGTTCCCCCACCCAAGGATGACACTAAACACCCAGCAAGAAGCGAAGACCCCCCTGCGTCGGCGAGCCAGCACCCCGCTGCCCCTGTCCTCCCGGGGCCACCAGCCTGGCCTGAGCGCAGCACCTTCCACTGCGACGAAAGCCCAGCACCCACGGCTGGGCCAATCAGCCTCGCTCAACCCTCCCACCCAGCAGCCTCCACCTGCCCCCAGCGGTTGGTCCTCTGACTCCAGCGACTCCGAAGGCTCCTGGGAGGCCCTCTACCGCGTGGTGCTGCTGGGAGATCCTGGCGTAGGGAAGACCAGCCTGGCCAGCCTCTTCGCAGGGAAGCAAGAACGGGAGCTCCAGGAACAGCTGGGAGGTAGGGACCCTGTGGGCTGGGCTGGGCTGGACTGGGGCCCGAGTGGAAACCCTGTTATCGGGGCGCAAGGCTGCCCAGATCAGATGCACAGCTCAGGGGCTGCTCAACTCAGAGGGGCAACGTGTTCACAGACTATGACGTGAATATACCCCCTAGAGCTGGGCAGGGCGCCGCCTGCACAACGGTCTGCGGGAGGGGAATTTCTGGAATAGTGAGAGTTTTGCCAATCTCTCGTGGGAGAGAGGTATGGGATTCAGTGTCAAGAGTAAAGATGCGGTGGACTTCCCCCAGCTCAGAAACCCCTGGCCCCAGCTCTCCCCCAGACTCTTGGATCATCCCAGCTCCATAGACAACTATCCACGGCCACCATGACCTGCAGCAAAACTAAGATCCTGCCTGAAATGGGGACTCTCAGACTCCAATTTCTGGGCCCTGGGTCCCTTTATTCCCAAGAGACGCGGTGAGCTGAGAGGGTCAGGGGCTCTAGGATGATGGGGGTAGAGGACAGGACAAAGAAGTGAAGGTGGGTTTTTGCAGGCCTGGCTGAGAGGACACAGGGTGAATGGGGTGGGAGCTGGTTAAAAGCAGAGAGAAGTGGGGACACTCTGGCCAGGCCCTTTCGCCAGTCCGGGCCCCTCTAAGAGTGAGAACCCGTGCAGAAGGTGCGATGAATGGGGAGGCCGAGGCCCAGAGAGCGGAAGTCGACCTGCCTGAAGTATAGGCTGAGTAAGCCGGGCACGGAACAGGACTGGAGAATTCCCAGCCCCTCACACTCATTCATTTAATCAACCAAAGAAAACAAAAGCTTCCTCAGTACTGGGTGCCACACACTAAGCTGGCAGCTGGGGACACATGGGCTCCTCGTGGAGCTTCTTGACCTGTCAGGAAAGACAGACATCACACAAGCGTGGTGGACACTTCAAGGAGAAGTGGAGAGACGCAGTGGCTGTAAAGAGGGACTAGGGAAGACCACACCCTCCCCAGGCCTGCCCCTCCTCCCTGAGATCCAGCTCTCCCTCCCTTACAGAAGATGTGTACGAGAGGACCCTCACAGTGGATGGAGAAGACACCACACTGGTGGTCATGGACACCTGGGAGGCTGAGAGACTGGTATGGCACAGCAAGCAGAATCTGGGGGGACGGGTGCTGAGCCTAGTACCAGATTCCTGTCCCTTTCTAGGACACTGCAGAGCAGGGAGAGGCCAGAGGCCATTCTGAGCACCCACCACACTCGTAGTCCTGTGCAGCCTTTCCAGCCAGAGACAGCCTCACCACCCTCACCCCCTCTTCTCACCCCGCTGGACCCCTCTCCACAGCCATTGCGGGGTGCACTTCTTGCCCTGCAAGCCTCCCCACTCCACCCTCCCATGCTGTGCAGAGGAAGGGACACTGAATTTGTCTGAGGTTGAGCTCCCCTTTCTTTTTCTTACCAGTTGTGTGGCTTTGTGCAGTTGACTTACCCACGCTGAGCTTCAGTTTTCTCACCTGATAAATGGATCGATCATTCCTGCCTTCCTTACCAACTGTTTTGGGTTTGTTTTTTTTAAGTTCTTATGCAATTTCACAGAGTTGAGCACAGTTTGGAGCATGAAAAAAATGCTGAACATGGGTGCAGAATCGTAAATAATGATAACTCTTATTCGTCGTAACTTGGTACCTAGTAAAAGAGGAACCTGAAGGGTGTCCTTCCTTAGCCCTCTCCAGAGCAGGAAGAGAGAAGCAGGCAGGGACTTGTCCCTACTATGTTTTTCTCACCTTAAGTGAATTTTCTTTGCTTTTTTTTTTTAAGATTTTTTTTAAATTTATTTTCAGAGAGAGGAGAAGGGAGGGAGAAAGAACAATGCATGGTTGCCTCTCACATGGCCCTTACTGGGGACCTGGCCCGCACCCCAGGCATGTACCCCGACTGGGAATCGAACCGGGACCCTCTAGTTCCCAGCCCGCGCTCAATCCACTGAGCTACACCAGCCGGGCTTCTTTGCTTTTCTTGCTATACAAGTAATACATGCTCACTAGAGAACTTTGAAGAAATACAACTAAGCAAAGAGAAGGGTTTGAGATCCACCTGAGATCCATCTCTCTAGGAGTGGGTCTTCTCTAACACACTGGGGGGTCCTGGCCACAGGAAGGCTTAGGGGGCGGTGTTGGGTGGCTGACAGTTCCAGTGACACGCCCACAGGCTAAGGAGGAAAGAGCTTTATAGCTGAGTCTTTTAAAAAAGCATAAAAGGCCCTGGCTGGTGTGGCTCAGTGGATTGAGCGCAGGCTGGGAACCAGACATTCCCGGTCAGGGCACATGCCTGGGTTGCAGGCCAGGTCCTTGGTGGGGGCCATGTGAGAGGCAACCATACATTGCTGTTTCTCCCTATCTCCCTCCCTTCTCCTCTCTCTAAAAATAAATAAATAAAATCTTAAAAAAAAATTTTTTTTTTAAAGCATAAAAGGAACTCCAGGTCCAAATGAGCATAACAATGGTGATGATGATTCTCTTAACAGCAGCTGACATTTATGGACACCTTCTCGCCAAGTGCTAGACACTGGACATATATTATGGCATTGGGTGTTCCTCTGATTCCTATTCTATGAAATCAAAGCTCAGCAAGGTTAAGTAATGTGTCCAAAGTTCTCAGCAAATGAGATTCAAACCCAGATCTATAAGATCCCAGAGCCTGTACATTCATGTGCTATGATTACCCCTTCACCCTCCCTGGGAGCATTACCTTCTGAACCCCCAGCTGAGGTTCCACTCCTTCACCCATTTGTTCCTTAAGAAACACTTGCCAGGTACGTATCATGGGCCAAGACACTGGAGACCCAGAAGTGAATAAGGCAGCCATGTTTTCTGGCCCCACAGAGCTCACAGGCTGGTGAGGGAAGGGCTACTCTTTGGATGTAGTTGAGAACCCTGTGGGGAAGAGCCCAGAGAATTAAGAAGAATGATCAGCCTGGGAGTCCCATTAGGGAGAATAGAAGGCAGGAACTGCAATTCTGTGCTCATCTGGCTGTGCGGCCCTGAGAAAATTCTCTCTTCTCTGGCCCTTGTTTTTCCTACAAGTAAAATGAGGAAACTGAACCAGTTTCCATGGTCAGTGACTGTGAAGGCAGTTCCCAAACAGGGCCCATTCAGTAGCAGCCTATTGGAATAAGCTTCCATCCCTTCCATCCTTAGCCTAGATGGTTAGATGTCAGAGAAGCAGCATCTGACCAAATTGGGCAGGCCTTCGGCTCATCCAGTAATGCCCTAGCTTGGCTGATCATCCGGTCACCTAGAGAGAGTATTAAAAATCAAATTCTCGCCTGGCTGGTGTAGCTCAGTGGATTGAGCGTGGGCTGGGAACCAGAGGGTCCCGGTTTGATTCCCAGTTGGGGCACATGCCTGGGTTGCGGGCCAGGTCCCCAGTGAGGGCCATGTGAGAGGCAACCATACATTGCTCTTTCTCCCTCCCTTCTCCTCTCTCTAAAAATAAATAAATAAAATCTTTAAAAAAAAAAAATCAAATTCTCAGGTCTCACCCAAGACCTAATGAATAAGAATCTGTATAAGTGGAATCCTGGAATCTGTATTTTTAATCACACCCCCAAGAGACTCTTGACCACCAATCATGCACCAACCAGCTTTTATGATCCTAACCATAGCAAACCCTCCACAAATATTTGTGCAATGAATGAATGAATGAATGGTCAAGACCTGCCCTCTCATTCTACAGCTGAGGAAACAGGCCCACAGGGAGGAACCTGTCCATAGTCAAAGTGGAGAACCCAGAATGGGCACCTACAACTGTCTGACTCAGCCCACAGTTATTTGGCCTGAGGAAGGATGAATATGACTGTTGAAAACCCGCCCCCCTTGATAATGATGTTGACCATGGATCTGATGCTTTCCTATTCGTCTGTATTATTTGCTTATCAGACAACATTTCTGGCTTCTTTACTCCTCAGAAACAATTCTCCCACCACAGTCGGTATTTCCCACTCCTGGCCCACTCTCTTCTCTCCTTTTCCACCTGTTCGTCCTTTTAAAACCCACCCACAGGTCTGCTGTGAAGCTTCCCACACTCTGCCAGGTTGAGTTCTTCTGGCCTCCCTCCCTCACCCCCATGGCTTGTGGATGCTTGCATGTGGGTGCTTATCACACTGCATTGTAACTCTCTACTTCCATAGCCTCCCTTCCAGACCATGAGCTTTTGGAGGGCGAGAACTGTGTCTTACTAAACACTTAGAAGGCCGTTACTCAGGTGGTCCAGGCTCAGAGGGCTGTCCCTGACAACAAATCACCATCTTTTTTTTTTTTAAGATTTTATTTATTTATTTTAGAGAGAGGGGAAGGGAGGGAGACAGAGAGAGAGAGAAACAGCAATGTATGGTTGCCTCTCACATGGCCCTCACTGGGGACCTGGCCCGCAACCCAAGCATGTGCCCTGATGGGGAATCGAACCGGGACCCTCTGGTTCCCAGCCTGCGCTCAATCCACTGAGCTACACCAGCCAGGGCCAAATCACCATCTTAATGGATTATCAAAATCATCCCAGTTCTTTCTGTTCCTCGGTCAAACAGTTTGCAAGGACCCCACCTTCTAAAATGCCTGAGCCTCTCCCACCCTCTTCCCTTGCTCCCCACAACTGCTCCTTTATCTCTCTCTTTAAAACCATCCTGAAAAATGCCTCCCCTTGAAGTCAGCCTCCGTCCTCACTTTTCTCCCTTCCTTTTTTCTCTTTTGAGAAGACTGCAGAAGACCAAAAGAACTGTCTGATATGACTGAACCTGTTAAGCAGGCAAAGGCAGAACGGCTGAACCGAAAACCTTCTTTAGCAGGAAGAGGAACCAAATAATTTCTTTTTTTTTTTTGGTCTCCAGTGCCCAGCCAACAGAAGGAATCAATGAATGAGAGAATGTAGTGAGGTAATGAGCCCGTTTTTTCAAGCAGAAAAGCAGGCTCAGAGAGGATCAGGGTGTCACTACTTTGAGAGGAGAACAAGGAACGATGGCAGAATTTGTCCCGCAAACCTGTCCCACGTATAGACCTCTGCCCCATCCGAGACCTTCCCAGCCCCTTTCTCAACCAGGGCCTAGGTATCCTCTGAGGATGGGCCTGGGGTGCCTCCCCCACAGGACGAAAGCTGGAGCCAGGAGCCGTGCCTGCAGGCGGGCAGTGCCTACGTCATCGTGTACTCCATCGCGGACAGGGGCAGCTTCGAGAGCGCCTCTGAGCTCCGCATTCAGCTGCGGCGCACACATCAGGCGGACCATGTGCCCATCATCCTGGTGGGCAACAAGGCGGACCTGGCACGCTGCCGGGAAGTCTCCGTGGAAGGTGAGCCCTCCAGTCCACCCACCCTCTCCACGTTCCTCTCAGGCCCACTGTCACGGCTCCTCCTCCAGTGTTCTTCATCTCAGGACTGCCGGCCCCCACCCCCGTCCTGCCTCTGCTTGCCTGCATGGGAAAGCTAGGAACCATTCCTGCCTCCTCCCTCTCTCCCCAGACCAGGCCCCAAATCCTGTCAGGCCCACCTCCCTTAACTACACATTCCCTTTCCTCCGTTCCGCAGCCACTGCCCCACCCCACCATCTCCATTTTAGCCTGGGCCAGCCCCACGGTACTTGTATGTCCCCCCGCAACCGGTTCTCCAACAGCTGCCCAAGTTTCCCAGAACCAGACTTGACCTTGTCGCTTCTCTGCTTAAAAATTCCCCTTTGGCTCCCCCATACCTTTAGTCAGAGACACTGTGTCCAATGGGCCCAACAGGCCTAATCCTAAAGGCTTTTCTTTTCTTCTTGGACTTATTGGGCTGACATTCATTCACAAAACCATACAGGTTTCAAGTGTACAGCTCAACAAAACATCCTCTGTCCTCGCACTGCATCGGGTGCCCATCACCCCAAGCAAAGTTTCTTTCCATCCCCATTTCCCCCACCCATGCCCACCTCCACCTACCCCCCACCCCCTTTCCCTCTGGCTGTCGCCACACTGTTGTCTGTGTCTATGTGTTACATATATATTTTTTTTCTTAATCCCTTCACTTTCTTTCATCAGATCCTTTATCCTCCCCTCTGACAGCTGTCAGTCTGTTCCATGCATCCACGCCTGTTTCAATTTTGTTCTTCAGTTTATGTTGTTCATTAGATTCCACATAGAAGTGAGATCACGTGCTATTTGTCTCTCTCTGGCTGGCTTACTTCACTTAGCAGAATGCTCTCCAGGTCCGTCCATGGTGTCGCAAAGGGTACGATCTCCTTTTCTTATGGCCATCTGAGAAATCATTGGCACTAACATATACTGATAAATTTATACCTTCAGGAAGCTTTAATTGTCTACAAAACATGATATTGTGCCATCTAGCAGCTGCAAACCAAAGTGTTTAAAGTTAGCATATATAAACTGTATTTAAAGTGGGATGGGGAATATTTTAGTATATTTGACATATCAAGTGGGACCCAAACAGATCTTCGAATGGCCCTACTTACAAGAAACAACCCGAAAATTATGGAATCGGAGACCCAACAAGGGGAAGCAGTTCCACAGGGTCACCAGCCGCTGAGGACTAAACCCGGGGTCCCTGCCTCCCAGCCCAGTGGCTTCCTGGCGATGGGAGACCATATGAGCAGGTGTCCCAAAATTCCGCAGCATAATCCCAGGAGACTGTGTTAAATTGCAGGTTCCCGGACCACATCCCAAACCTACCAAATCAGAATCTCTCCCCAGATTATTCTGTTATACACATCGGACTCCTTACCTAGCATTCAAGACCCTTCCCTGCCTAGTCCCAGCTTCCCTGTCTTCCCAGCCTCATTCTGCACCAGTATCAGTCCCCAACCTGTGAACTAATTCGTCGAAGCCAGGTCTGGTTTATTTCTGAGTGCCCTGGCCCCCAGCACAATGCATTGAGAAAGGAAGAAGTGCTTCCCGTAGAGACTGAACATGCCCCTTCCTACCTTTGTCTCCTCCTCCTCCACCCCGCCCCCTCAGAGGGACGCGCCTGCGCCGTGGTGTTCGACTGCAAGTTCATCGAGACCTCAGCCACGCTGCAGCACAACGTGGCCGAACTCTTCGAGGGCGTGGTGCGCCAGCTGCGCCTGCGCCGCGGAGACGGCAGCGCCCGCGAATCGCCCGCGCCCCGAAGGCGGGCAAGCTTCGGTCAGCGAGCCCGTCGCTTCCTGGCGCGCCTGACAGCCCGCAGCGCCCGCCGCCGGGCGCTCAAGGCCCGCTCCAAGTCCTGCCACAACCTGGCCGTGCTGTGAGGCCGCCCTCCGTCCCAGAGGTGGTGGGACACTGGGGTGCACTAGGCGCTCCACCGACGCCACGGAGGGGCAAAGGCACAGTGACCTGGAGTGCGCATCGTGGGCCTTAGCTACCCGCCGCCCGGAGGGCCAGAGCACAGCTTCGGGGACCCCTCCGTCCTGGGAAGCGATGTACAGACTACGGGGCCGCAGCCCAAGCTGGACAGAGAGTAGGGTTTTTTACACCATGTGTACCTTTTTGTAAAACCTTTCTTTATCCCTGGGCTCTGGCCAACCCTCAGAAACACTCCCCGCCCCCCCCCGCCCCCCCAATAAACCAGACCAGAAGAATGTCACGTCCGAATGTCTAGACTGTTTCTTTTGGGTTCATGCAGGCGGCTCCACCCCCTACTCTCCCATCCACACTGGCTGCAGACGGGGTTAGCCTCCTGCCCTGCGCCAGGGTCAGTCCGTGAAATCCTGGGAACGATTACGTGTTCAGGCCTTCTCCCAGCCGCTGGGCAGGAGCCCTGCCCCCGGTGTGAGGGCTACCCGGTGGGGCACAACAGCCACAGTGAAGTGTAGCGACCACTTATTTTCTCGTTAGCCCATTTTTTAGATAATAGAGTCATCAAATGTTATCTGGAAAGAATTTTTAGTGCTCATCCCGGCAATAAAATAGCTGGCGTTTGCTGAGAGCTGACTGTGTACTAAGCTATGGCAACTATTAATTAATCTTCACAACGCCTATTTACTAATTAGAAAACTGGGGCACAGGGCAGTGAAGGCTGCTGCTGGAGACCACACCGCTGCTGTGACTGAGGTTGCCAGGGTTCCAGTCCAGGCTTGTCAGACCAGAGGGTGCCCCCAACTTACTCAGTCCTCTTGGAGAATGTGGCAGAGCTATAGGGTCCCTGGGGCAAATGGACTTTCAAGCACAATTTTGCACACAATTTCAAGAAGGGGGTTAGACTTCGTGAAACTCAATCCATTTTTCCCCAGGATGAACGCCCAATTTAGTTTAACTCATTCACTTTTCTGAATGTAGAAACCGAAGTCCAGAGAGGGGAAGTGAACACCCCAGAGCCGCCGAGCCAGCGGGGATGAGGACTAGACCCCGGGGCCCAGCCTGTGTCTGTCTGTGCAGGAAGTAGGAGGCAGTGAGGCATCCAGGCTGGCTGGGGATGAGGCCTTGGGGTCAGGTCAGGAGTTTCCAGCCTAAGGTGAAGGGGGTGTCACTAATTTGAGAGGAGAACAAGATGCAAGCGGGTTGGACCATCATGTCCCTGATGCCTGACACACTGCCCCCAAACAGCCACCCTTCCAGATGCCAGAGCCTTCCACGTGGGCTCTGTCCCTGCCGCCAGGAACGTGGTGCCAAGGAAGAGTAAAGCACAGGCAGGCAAGTCACAGCCTCCAGCTGTGACCCCCCAAATCTTGCCAGCCAGCCACGGATGGCACTTACCTCCCCATCCCAATACTAGCCTGGGGAAGGGAAGAGGGGGAGGGTCTTCCCCCACCCCAAGCTGTCCTCTGCCTGTGGCCGTGGGGGAAGGGTTACAGTTGTGGAAAGTTGGCAGAGGCAGCCTGCAGCAGCCGGGAGAGTGGAAAAAATGATATCAAACCCGGAAAAATGCAGGCCGGATGGAGGGCCTGAGTCGGCCCTGGGAGGTGAGAGGGAGGGAGGGAAGAAGGGAGGGAGTGAGGGGGCCCCCCAGGCTGAGAAAGGAAGAGGGGCCAGGGAGAGAGCACAGGAGCTATTTCTGAGAAAACTGAGGACTACCGTATCATTTCTTTCTCCATCCACAAGTATTTAGCAAGAGCCTACTAAGTGCAGGGCACAGTGCCAGGCTCTGGGGATAAAGCAGTGAATACATGGAGTAGGATACTGCCCCTGGAGCTCACAGTCTGGACGGGGAGAGGGGAAGCAGACTGGGGAAAAAAGTAAATAAATACAATAATTACAAACTTAAAAGGAGCTAAAATCAGGGTGGTCATGGAGGGCCCTGAAGACAATCCAGTCCAATCCATTCAATTCACAGATGGGGAAACTGAGGGCCAGAGAGGCAGAGGGCTTCTCTGAGGTTCCTCAGAGTGTGAAAGAGATCCTTGTGACCAGGATCGGGGCTGAGGGGGTGGAAGAGAAGGGAGGGAAGAAAGAAACAGTGCAGATCAGGGTAGTGGGGAAAGACTATGCAGCCAGCACAGCAGGGCAGCACCATGGTTGAGGTCCAGGGCGTCTGCGTTCACGCCTTGCTCCCATCCACCTCTGTGTGCCTTAATTTCCCCATGTATAAAATAGAACTCATGAACAATTCCCTCCCTCAGGGTTGACATGAGGATTAAATGACTTGCAGTGTGTAAAGTATTTAAAACAGTGCCTGCATCTAGAAAGACTCAGTAAGTGTTTGCTCCTGCTATCACACGTGATGACCTAGCGGGCAACCGGAGTTTGTTAAGGGTAGAATATTCTGAGACGGTGATGAAACCTTTGGCACTGCTATGACATTGGAGAATGTCCTTCGCTCTTTGGCCTCAGTTTCCCCATTTGTAAAATAAAGGGGTTGAATGTGAACTTGTGCCATCTATTCCTGTGCTCGTGGTCAACGTCTGCCTCCCCCACAGGAACGAAAGCTCCCTGAGGGCCGGGCGCTGGATGCTGCCCTCTCCCGAGCACGTACAGCAGTGCCTGGCTCCTAACAGGTGATCAGTAAGTAGTCATTGAACGGATCGATTCACCAGTCCGTATGAGGCCCTTCCGCTCCTGACCGCTCTGATTCCAGGAGTCTGTGAATAAGGCATGGCTGAGAAAGCATGTGAGGAAACCACAATATTCCTCCCAGGGACACAGCCAATTATAGTTTAGAAAGTTCTTTCTCATCCATAAAAACAAACTGGAAATAAAAAAAAAGCTAACTTTGTTTTAGCTCTTTAGTGTGCTAGGCCCCCTGCCACGTGCTTGGTACACATTCTCATTTCATTGTCGCCACGGCCATCAACTGAACGGGTGCCATTTAACAGGTGAGCAGACTGAGGCCCAAAGAACCCAAAGTTCAAGGCCGCCCAGCAGGAAAGGGTAGTCAGTGTTTAGTCTCAGATCATGTAGAAACTACTATCTTCATTGTACAATTGGGGAAGCTGAGGCCCAGAGAAAGGAGATGACTTGCCCAAGGCCATGTAATAATAACAGCAAAGAGTTACATCAGTGTATCAGTTGCTGTGCTAAGCGCTTTTCAGGTATTAAATCCTCAGAACTGGTCAGTGCTGTCACCATGCCAGTTTTCGGACGGAGAAAGAGCACAGAGAGGGTCAATACCTGCCAGGATTGCACAGTCAGTGAGTCGTAAAGCCAGGATTCGAAACAGAGAAATCTAACCCCATGGTATTAAGGGCTTGTCAATCTCTGTCCCACTGGTAGAAAGAGGGAGGTGTCCTTTGCCCAGCAGCCTGCTGCCTGAGCTGGGGGCGGGGAAGAGAACTTTGGGAGTATCCCCAGCCAACAGCTGGGGCTTTCCACCTTGAAGGGAGAGTCGTGTTATGGAAAAAATGATAAAGCTCTGGAAAGATGAATGTCTCCCAGGAGCCCCAAGTTTCCTCACAGTCCCCCCGCCCCCGGCTGTGGGGGAGTGCCACAAAGTGTGCCGGCCTGATCCAGATGAGATGAGGGACACCTGGGTCCTGACACGCCCCAGCCAGGCTGCTCGAATCCTGAGGGTCACGGGTCTTGACAGAAAGTTCCAATTGCTTAGCCAGGGGACCCCCAAGGAATCAGGTTCAGACTGGGAACCCCTGTCCTTGGATGGCGGGAAATTCATGTCTCACAGGGCATCTCAGTCCTCTCTTCATTCAGTAAGGGAAGGGAAGGAGGGTGGAGAGGGTCATAGCCGGTTGCTTATGAAGATTAAGAATCTCTGCCTGGCTGGTGTAGCTCAGTGGATTGAGCACGGGCTGGGAACCAGAGGGTCCCGGTTCAATTCCCAGTCGGGGCACATGCCTGGGTTGCGGGCCAGGTCCCCAGTGGGGGCCATGTGAGAGGCAACCATACATTGTTCTTCCTCCCTCCCTTCTCCTCTCTCTGAAAATAAATAAATAAAATCTTAAAAAAAAAAAAAAAATCTCTCAGCTCTGCCGTGAACGTGTGACCTTAGGAAAATCAAAATACACAGAGTGGATGAGTTAAGGTAGATTTCTCTATGCGATGATCTCCGTCCCAAGAATATTTGAATACTCTAGTTCAACAGCTTGAAAAAATATACAAGTTCAGTTTCAATTTCAGCAGTGTTCCCTTCTGTTCGGCTCAGGGTTCAGTTAAAAATAATACTAATGATGGAATGGGACCTCTGAGTTCAGCAGTGTGTGCCGTTTTCCCCAGTTCCATCTGGTTCAAGTTCAAGGCTTGAAGAGATGGCTGTTCCAGTTACTACGCTGCCAAACAAACCACCCCAAAGTTTAGTGGCATAAAAACAATCATTTTATTATACGTATTTATTTTGTGAGTCGGGAATTTGGGCAGAGCAAGATGGGTACAGCTTCGCTCTGGGGACTCAGCCGGGAGACTCAGAGACTGGAGCAACTAGAATTACCTCACAAGTCTGGTGTCCACACTCGCAGAGGAGGTTGATATTGGCAGTAAGCTAGAATGTCACCGACATGTGCCTCCCCCAGGTGGCCTGGTGCATTTATTTCCTATGGCCGCCGTAACAAATTACCATCGATTTAGTGGCTTAAAACAGCACAAATTTATCATTTTACAGTTCCGTGGAAGTCTGGCTTGGGTCTCACTGGGCTAACACCGGGGTGTCAGCAGGGTTGCATTTCTTTCTGGAGGCTCCAGAGAAGACTCGATTTCCTTGCCTTTCCCAGCTTCTGGAGGCCACCGACTTTCCTTGGCTCATGACCCCTTCTTGTATCTTCAAAGCCAACGACATCAGCCCAAGTCCGTCTCATGCTGCCACCTCTCAGGTTCTCCCCATCTCCTGTCTCCTTCTTCCACCCTTGTGATTACATTGAGCCCACTCAGTTAATTCAAGATAACTTCCCTATTTTAAAATCCGGTGTTAGCGCCCTGGCTGGTGCGGCTCAGTGGATTGAGTGCTGGCCTGTGAGCTAAAGGGCTACCAGTTCAATTCCCAGTCAGGGCACATGCCTGGGTTGTGGGCCAGGTCCCCTGTTGAGGGTGCATGAGAGGCAACCACATATTAATGTTTCTCTTCCTCTCTTTCTCTGTCCCTTCCCTTCTCTCTAAAAATAAATAGTCTTTAAAAAAAATAATAAAATCAGGTATTAGCAGCCTTAATTCCGTTTCCAACCTTAATACCCCTTTGCCATGTAAGGTAACACTCTCACAGGTTCCAGGGATTAGGACGTGGTCATTTGAGGGGCTGCTCGTCTGCCTACCGTAGCAGGATGGACGGGGTCATGGCTGGGTCTTCTCTCTCCACACACACACTCCATCTTGTTCTAACAAATGAAAGGGCCCTAAATTAAAGGCTGGCCCCCTGGTGGGGGTCAGGAGCTCTGGGAGGTGACCCCCAGAGTCTGATCTGACTTCTCTTCCTCAAGCCCACGCTTCTCTGCAAGCACACCGGCTTCTTCCAACCTCCATTGGGCAAACCTCCGCCTGCCTTTCAGGAAACCCTACTCCCCACCCACAGATGTAAGCCTCGCTTCCAAGTTATCTCCCTCCCCCAGCAGGACATCTTCAGAAGTCTGGGGTATTGAAGCTGCAGTTAGACTCCAAGTGACCCAGCAGGGCAGCCAAGGGCACTCTTAGCTCTTCTAGTCTTACACAACAGTCCAGAGTAAGTTTGACACTCCAAATCCAGTTCTCTGCAAGGTTTGCCCACCTGTGTGATGAGGTCAGTGGTCTTTTTACATGGCTAATCGTCTGGAATGTCACCGCTGAATGTTACACACAAACGTGCACAGGCATTGATTCCAAAACCTAAACCAGGGGACACTACCCCAGATGCTCCCAGTATCAGACAGGTACTGGAAATCGGTGAGGTAGACTGGGTGAAGGGCATTAGGGAGCATCCAGGTCTGTGGCAAATTGGAAGCACCTGTCCTGCCTGTTAGGGCAGCAACAGGCCCGAGCTGCCCACTTTTGCTGTTAGGATGTGAACCCAGTGTTGCCAAATAGTTTGGTTTAAAAAAAAAAAAGGCTGCAAGCCAGATGATTTATGTGAAGTGTCTCAATTCTTAAATCATTATTGCTAATTCCAATTTTTAAAAACCCCTGAACAGGAGAAACAAAATAGCTCCCCCAGCCAAATGCTGACCAGAGGCTGACAGTTTGCAACCTCTGATCAAAACCCAGATAGTAATAGACAAATGTATTCTCGGTCACCCCCCAAGTCTGCGAGGCCACCCCTCATACCGCGAAGTCAGTACTTAATTATACAGAACAGCTTGTTCCTCTCGTCCACCTCCTCCTGGTCCCCTTTCCAAGAGGGCCTCTTCAGGCCTGCTGGGATTCCCAAGGTGCCCATGCCCGGGGGTATATTTTTTTAAATTGAATTTTGAATTACAGAAATAATGCATTTTACTTATAAGAATATGGCAAAAACCATGGAAAATGTATGGTACAAAGTAAAGATGCATTTGTCTGTTAAGCTGCTCTCAGCTACACATGATAGAAATCCTTATAAGGATATTTTCTAACAAGAGCCCAGAGGTCGGCAATTTTATGGTTGATTCATCAGCCTTAAAATGCCAGGATACAGGGTGTGCATCTGCGTCATTCTCTAGGCTTCCCCCCCCCCCCATGGTTGCATATGGCTGCAGCAATTCCATATATCACATCCTCACACCAGTATCCCAAGAAAGAATGGGAGGGGAGCCCTGGCCTGTGTGGCTCAGTTGATTGGGCATCATTCTGCAAAGTAAAACGTGGTCTGTTCGATTCCTGTTGAGGGCACATGCCTGGGTTGCTGATTCGGTCCCCGCTCGGGTTGTGTATTAGAGGCAACCAATTGATGTTTCTCTCTCACATCGATGATTCTCTCCCTCTCTTTCTCCCTCCCTTCTCCTCTCTCTAAAAATAAAATAAGTGGTTTTTAAAAAGGAGGGAAAGAGGAAAGGTCGAAAAGAAGTTTTCTTTTTATCAATGAGGAAATCGTCCTCCCAGAAGTATCCCTTCATAACTCACTGGCCAGGCTGTGTTCCACGGCCACCTCTAGCTGCAAGAGAAGCAGAAAAAGCAGTTATCTGGCAAAAATGAATGAGATCGCCACACCTGGCTTGGGCCAATTAGGATTCATCCCTTGCTGCCCTAGCAAGATGGCTTTTGCAAGCAATGGAGAAGTAGGTAAGGATCGTTGGAGAAGCAACTTGGGTATTTGCCACAGAACTCCTTCCATTCTCCCCCAGGTCGCACTCCCCTCCCTGGAGTGGCCTGCCGTTAGCATTTCAGGATGTATCCTTCCAGGGGGTTTGCCCACTTACATATACCCTGTAGCAGACATTCGGCTATCTTTCTTTTCTTCCATGCTCTTGTGCTATTGTTCTCTTTTTCATGGGTCAAGAATAAACCTGATTGCTCTAAGCCAGCGATTGGCTTAAACATGGACCTACAACCCAGCTGTGGTCAATGAGGTGTGAAGGAAGTTGGCTGGAGAATTCTAGAAAAACTTTCTTTGCTCTCACAAAAGTACTGAGACGCCAACGGAAAAGAGCAGTAGCAGGAAGGGACAGTCCCTTTTCTTCTACTGGTCACTGAAATGTATGGATTTGATGCCTGGAACTGCAGCCAACATCTTGAAATTATGACGGAATGTAGTCAGAGGAGAGCAAAGTAGAGAGACGAAAAGTACCTGAGTCACTGATGAAGAAGTCAAGCCACTGAATTAACCATCCATGAAGCTGCCCCACCTCTGAACTTATTGTTATGCAAGGTAATAGGTTTTCAATGCTGAGCAAATTGTCTTGAGGATTTCTGTACCAAAGTTAAAATCATCTATCCAATATATGTGTATATAGGCTTATTTTCTGGGGTTTTGTCTTTTTGTTTTTGTGGGGTGTTTTTTTTTTTTCACATAAATGGGATCACAGTTGTACGCACTGGGATTGAGTATAGCTGCAAAAGATAAAACTCAAAATAGCAGTGATTGAAACAAGATAGAAGGATATTTCTCTCTCATGGAAAAGAAATTCAGTAGCAAGCAGCCCAAGGCTGACATGGCATTCCACAGCGCAGGGACCATGGCTCCTTCTATCTTTTCAGTCCACCGTCTTCCATTCAATACGGTGCTCAGGCTGCAGCCGCCACATCCACATTCCAGCCAGCAGGGGGTGGTAAGGAGCCCAACTAAGGCACAACCTTTCAGAAGATGCACACATTACCGCTGCTTACAACTCATTAGTCACATCACCACGCTTAATTGCAAAGGGGTCTAGGGTACTTTATTCTGAACAGCCATGTGTCAACTCAAAATCAGGGATTCCATGTTCAAGGAAAGATAGAATGGACATTGAGGGGCAGCAAGCATTATATGTCTGCCACAATACTGTAAATATTAGACATAATTTGCCTTTTTTTCACTCAATTTACTCTTTCTATCCAGGCCAGTGCATACAAATTTACCTTGTTATTTTGTTCTTCTTCTTTTAAATCACATGAGAACTTTTTTCTTTTTAAATATACACATTTAAAGTTTTATCAGGAAAAAAAGTCTATATAATTTATATAAAGCTATAAATTTTCCTCTAGGTACTGCTCTAGATGCATCCCAGTAACTATGGTGTGTTGTAGCTTCACTATCATTCAATTTAAAATATTTCCCAATTCCTCCTTTGATTTCTTCTTCCCATAGGTTACTCAGACACACGTTGTTTAATTGCCAAATATTTGGGGTCAGGAGTTCTGTATGTATTTTTTTGTTATTGATTTCTAACTTAATTTTATTGCAAATTTGAGATCTGTTTTATAGTTCAACACACAGTCCATCATGATCCATGTCTCATGTGTATTTGAAGCTAATATGCATTCTGCCATTACTGGTTACAGTATTCTAAAAATGTTAATTAGAACAAGGTGGTTGATATGCTGCTCAAGCCTTCCATACACTAAGTGGTTTTATGCTTTCTTGTTCAATCAATTGCTGAGAAAAGAGTGTTGAACTCTCCAGTCGTAATTATGATGTGTCTATTTCTCCTTTCGGTCTGTCCATGTTTTTCTTTTTCTTGTTCTTTTTCATTGCTGCAAAATATTCTTCAGTATGGACCTACATTATTTCACCCCATGAAGGACATTTAGGTCACTGTAAATGGTTTGCCCTTACAGTGTGGCACTGAATATTCTTGCACACATAGGAGAAATTACCAAATTGAAAATTACTAGGTCAAAGGGCATGTGCATTTTACATTTTGATAAATAGTGCAAAATTACCCTCTAAAACGCCTGCTTTTTAAAAAGATTTTATTTCTTTTTAGGCAGTGGTGTGGCAGGGAGAAAGAGAGGAAGAGAAACATCAAAGTGTGATTGCCTCTCGTGCACCCCCTACTGGGGACCTGGCTCGAAACCCAGGCATGTGCCCTGACTGGGAATCAAGGCAGTGACCCTTTGGTTCACAGGATGGTGCCCAACCTCTGAGCCACACCAGCCAGGGCAAAAGGACTGTTTTTGTTTATATTCATACCAATGGTGCCCTATTCCCCACACCATGACCCACATTAGGCATTACTAGTTGCAATATTACAATTTATAAGAAATATATATATATATTTGGTCATTCAGATGACCAAAATATATTTCTCAGACATATCTGGTCTTCCTCCACACAGGTCCTGGCTCACTCCGTGAAATTTCCTGAGTGATAAAGCAATGGGAGCATCTTTTAGTATAACATTTGGTCTCTTGTCCTCAATTCCCAAAATTGCTTCAGAGCCACAGAGGTGAGCTGGGTGCCTTGTTATTCATAGCAAGCCCCTTTCCACTGCACCTGGATGTATGTTGGTGAAAGTGACTTCCGGAAAGCACCTGAGGAGGGGTTCTGGCAGCCAGAGGAACCAACCATGAATTTCAGGGAGGGGCAAGAGTCTTAGAAGTGAATCAGTCACCAATGAATGGCCAATGAGTTAATCAATCATGCCTATGTAATGAAGCCTCCACAAAAACCCAAAAAGGAAGGGTTTAGAGAGCTTCTGGGTTGGGTAATCAGAACATTTCCATGAGCCATCATATAGGGCCCCAAGCTTCACAAGGCCAGAAGCTCCTCTGCTTGGGACCTCACCCTATGCATCAACAATATAGTCAGTGAAGGGTCTTCCTGAGTTCCCTGAGCCGTTCTAGCAAATTAATCAAACCCAGGGAGAGGGTCATAAGAACCTCTAATTAGCCCTGGCTGGTGTGGTTCAGTGGATTGAGCACGGGCTGCGAACCAAAGGGTCGCCAGTTTGATTCCCAGTCAGGGCACATGCCTGGGTTGCAGGCCAGGTCCCCAGTTGGGGGCCCCGTGAGAGGCAACCACACATTAATATTTCCCTCCCACTCTTTCTCCCTCCCTTCCCTTCTAACAATAAATAAATAAAATCTTTAAAAAAAATTTTTTAAAAAAGAACCTCTAATTAATAGCCAGGCTGGCCAAAAGTACAGGTAACAACCTGGACCTGCAATTGACATCCTGAGTGGGCTGGGGTCATTGGAACCCCCTATTCGTAGCAGATCAGTCAGAAGCACAGGTGACAACCTCACCTTGCAGTGGGCGTCTGAATTGAAGGGCAGTCTGTGGGCCTGAGCCCTTTACCTGTGGAATCCGTTGCTATCTCCAGGTAGCTAGTCTGAGAATTGCTGGTTAGCGTGGGGAAACCTGCGCACACACACACACACACCCCTGCAGGAAGGAACTGGGCTCAGGAAACCAAAGACAAGTCTTTTCTCATTGGATATTCTCTTGGAAATGGGATGAGGGAAGGTTGAGGAAGAAAGCATCTCACTGCTTACTTTGCATTTCCCTAATTATAACAAAGTTGAGCGATACTCCTCTCAATGACTCTGCCCCTTAGCTGCCCCTAATCCTAGCAAAGCACTGAAATTACAGTTTCTAAGGTCTGGATTAAATTCTTAGCCTAGGCTATTCCAGTCTTCTATCTGCCTAGAGTAGACGGGTGTTTTTTTTCTTCCAGTTACCAGAGCCGTGGTTGGAACAGGAAGTCTGGAATCAGCCAAACCTAAGTTGGAATCCCTCTGCCTCAGCCATTTGACAGCTGTGTGACCAAGGGCAAGTCACGTAGCCTTTCTGAATCTTTGGACTCTCAGCTTTATGAAACAGAAGACAAACATTTTGCGCAGGTGTTGGTTGGATTAGAAAGTAGGTACCCAAAGAACTTAGCACAGCATCTGACCCCAAGTAGACACCGGTAACACATTAATTTTTTAAAAATAGGTATTCATTGAGCACTTGCCATGTGCAGAGCACTGAGTTAAGCCCTTTTCTCAGATTACTTCATTGATCGTCACAGCAGCAAGAGACAACATCATCTTACAGATGAGGAAAACTGAGGCTCTAAGTTGTTAAGTATCATATCCAAAGTCACAGTAATGAACAGAGCTAAGAATTAAATAAAAAATGGCTGACTCCTCAGCCTGCTTCCCAGGGGAGCTAGCTTATTTCATAGATTAAGAAACCGAGGCCCTCCCTGGCCGGGTGGTTCAGCTGGTAGAAGCATCACACTGTACACCAAAAGGTTGCCAGTTTGATTCCTGGTCAGGGCATATGCTGTGGTTGTGGGTTCAGATCAGGGGCACACAAGAGACAACCAATTGATGTTTCTTTTTCTCTTTCTTTCTTTCTCTCCCTCTCTCTTCTTCTTCTTCTTTCTGTCCCTGGATGGATATTAAAAAAGAAAGAAAGAACAAACTTGAGGCCCAGGGAGATAAAATTACATATAAAATTAAATGGTGAGTGAGCTGCAACCAGTTGACCAAATATTTTTCTTCCTAGGACTGGGTGACCCGCTGCAGAAGAGACTGGCGGGAGTGGAGGCAGGGACAGCCACCCAGCAGAGGAGTCAAGAGCATGGAAAATGTCTCTTTCAGCCAATTTTCCTGAGGAGCCCTGGCTGAGGCTCAGGTCTGGGAATGGAAAGTGTGCAGGGAGGAGGCAGCAGCCGCGTCCATCCGGAGAAGCTGTTTGCAAAGTCTTGCTGAGAAAAGCACAGGGGGGAGGAGGCAGCGGGGAGGGGTGCTGGGCCTGGAGGTAGGGGGAGAGGAGTAGATCCGGGAGGCTGAAGGTCTGGCAACTGCCCAGGGCCTGGTCTCCTGGGAGAAAAGGAGCAGGCGTCCCCAAGCTTCCTGTTTCCTCCTTGGGCTCCCCCGCTCTGCCAGCTCCTGCTGTGCCCTGCCCACTTGTCTGGGCATCAGCCATCCTGGAATTGAGACGCTGGCAAATCTGACTCTCTGGGGACTTTGCACAGCTGACTCAGGGAGGTACAGTGGCCAGGAAGAAGGATTGATCCTTCTCTTGGAGATCTTGACCAGGGCCGGGCTGGGGAGCCATCTATCCGCTTCTTCAGTGGCTGGATGTCTGTGATATCAATGTGGTCCCTCTGCTCAGAAAAGCTCCCTTTGCTCCCAGTGCCTGTAGTCCCACCACGATACGTACAGACAAGGCTGGTGTTCTGCCATTATGCAAAGGTATAGCCGTACAAGTTGGCACAATATTTAGATACACTCTAATTGTTAATAATCCCTGTCCCAAGTTCCCTCCAAGCATCCTCCAAGCATAATGGCCACTGCCGTCCCACCCTCTGGGACCACCCAGACCTCCTCACTTACAGGCATTAAAACATTAACACCTGCCAGAGCAGGGCAGTCCAGGTCTTGTAGATAGGTCAGTGAGTGACAGTCACAACAGCTCTTAACATTTTCACATCAATCACTCTTGGAAACAGCCCTTTGACTTAAAACTTTGCCTCTTGTTTAAAGGCAAATTGGTAGAAATTTAGAAGTGAAAGGGCCTTGTGCACCCTCTTAATTTCCCAGATGAGGAAATGAAGACCTAGAGAAAAGCAGAGACTTGCCCAAGGTCACCATGCCTGTCTGTATAAGAAAACGCTTGTCCTTGACAGCTGACACTTCCCTTGGGTGTCAATTTATCTGGCCTCACAAACACTGAACTTTAGTGGTTGATGGAAGGAGGTGACCAGGAGGAACCTGTCTCAATGCAGAACTGATAGCCAATCACTTGGATCCTGTACCTTGTCACTGCAGTCATGGCAACAATCGCCCTGGTCACTAGCTCCACTGAGATGGTTGTCCAGGCAACCACTACTGGGTGGGGGAGTGCCAACTTCCTGACACTGAAAGCCTCAAGATAAACCCAGACACAAGTCTGTTCCATAGCACTGACCCAGATCAGAGCTCTGAGTAGGAAAGAGACTTGCCCGGCACCACGCAGCAGGTTGGTGGTGAAGCCAAGTTTCCTGAGTCCCCAGCCCTAGGCCCTCACAGCGGCTCCAACCTTTCCAGGGCTGACACCCTGCCCCCATTCTTCTGCTTGCCCTGGTGCTTCCCACATTCCTCTAGCCCTCCGCCAGGATCTCCTTCCCACGGCATCTCACCCTTGGCTGCCTGTCAGCCAGTTCATCCTCCTGGGAACCGGCTGACATGAGCTGAGCATAGGACTGGTCCCGGGGGTTTTCACCATCAACTGGGGCTTCCTGAAGACCAAAAAGCCTTCAACACCCTTTACCCCAAAAAGAAATGATCTCCAGTGGTGGAATTTCAAGCACTGTTAGTTCAGGACTGAGGGGCCCTTCTGGGCAGTCAGGCTGTGTTCTCTGTGTAATGTCAAAGACAGCAGCTGCCCGCTGTGGAAAGAGGGCTCTGAGCTAGGAGGCCAGCGGCCTGGATTCTGGCCCTGCTGAGTCTGATCAAGAGTTTTGCTTTCATCAAGTCCCTTCTCCTCTCTGGGACTCGGTATCCCCACCAGAGAGACGGAGATGAGGATACCTCACTGCCACACCACCAGATACAACCTAGCATTTTAGTATTATTAAACAGCGGATGGCTGCGGTTTAAAGAACTGGCCTACCTTTCTGGTATCTCCTTTTAGAATAACGGAACCTCAGGATTGGAAGGATGGTTGTTACACAGGAAGAGCTTGAGCAAAAACAGGGAGGCTGAGAAGAATCTAGGAACTTACGAGTAGTTTGCGCACAGAAGTGCAGGGTGTAATGCTGGAAAAAGCAGGCCAGAAGGAAAGGCCAGAGGTGATTGAAAAGGATTGATCACCAGTCCCAGGGGGGAGGACATTGTCTCGTGGGCCTCAGAGACTCACTGAAGACTCTGAGACAGCCTCCCGCCTGGGTCTGATCCATGCAATTTTATACTGTGGCACGCCACTCTGAAAGATGAGGGATAGCCTAGTGGCAGGAAAACACGGCACGTGCCAGGAAATCATTCACTCGTCTAGTCATTCAATAAATACTTATTAGAGCCCTGGCTGGTATTGCTCAGTGGCTTGAACAGCAGCCTGTGAACCAAAGGGTCGCTGGTTCAATTCCCAGTCAGGGCACATGCCTGGATTGTAGGCCAGGTCCCCAGCAGGGGGGTAAGAGGCAACCACACATTGATGTTTTTCTCCCTCCCTTCCCCTCTGTCTAAAAATAAATAAATAAAATCTTTAAAAAGAAAGAAAAAGAAAGCACTCTGAGCAGCACCAGACATTATTAGTAGGTACTCAGTAAATATTAGCACTCATCACATGAAAATGCAGAGCTGAGATCACCAGATCCTCTAAAAATTCAGGAAAACACCAAGAGCCAACACTGTATTTTGAAATTGCTTTTTTCTTTTTTCTTTCCCTTCAACAACTGAGTGAAAGCAGTTGTAAAACCACATCTGTGGGCAGGATTGGGCCCATGAAACTGGCAGTTTGCAATATCTGCTCTATTGAGACTTATTGAAAATGGAAGCCAGAAAGGAAATCTTGGAGGCTGCCTTTGCTTTAAACCCTATGATCAAACCTCCCCTATGCAATAGTTACAAAAAGGGAAAGAGAAAATAGAGAGAAAAAGCACAAATGGTATATCAAATTATCTTGGTATATAGCACATTGCCCATCAAAGTGCTATGTGGTATGAGGATTTTTTTTTTAAATAACTGAGATAAAGAATAGAAAAAGTGGTTAGGGAAGGTGACATTTAAGCAGAGACCCATAAGAAGGAGCTAATTTAACAACAACAACAAACAAACAGGGAGAGAGAAGACAGGTTGGGGAGGAACAACCTGTACAAAGGGCCTGAGGCAAAAAAGAGCTTGGGGCAAAAGAGGTAAGCGGTAATGGCTGAGCTGGATATCTAGGCAGGTACAGCACGTATAGAGCCTCGAAAATCATAAGATTATCTTGACAGCAGTGCGGAGCCATGGAAGGGTTTCAAGCGAAGAGGTATGTGGTGGAGCTGACTTTAGGAGCGGAATTAGGAAGCTGCTGAAATTGCCCCAGAGAGAGGCTGTGGCCTGGACTGGCCAGCAGCCTTGGACGTAGACAGCCCCACATTTCTGGTCTCGATTGGCCTCTAAGTCAAAGGCTGGATTTAAGCCCCAGAGCTTTTCTGTAAGGCAGGAGGCAGCCTTCCCACTGCCAGTGTTCCTAGGCCCATCTTAGACACACCACCAGGTCTGTTGACTAGCCTAGGCTGCCCTCTGCCGGCAGAAGAGGGCCCTCCTCCCAGAGCAACGGGAACAGCAGCCTCTGAAAGAACACAATTCTAGATTGGAGAGAAGGGTGCCTGGCTCCCACCGATCTTCCCCATCTTAGTTAATGGTATCTCCATCATCCAGTAGCTCAACTCAGAAACCTGGGACTCAGCTCCTCCTCTTCCCTGACTCCCCATGAGGGAGTCCTGTCGATTCTATTTGCTAAATAAATTCCTAAATCAGAAATTTCCAGAATAGATATGAATCCCATCCACTTCTCCCAACTCCCACCAGGTCCACTTTAGCCAAAGCCACCACCATCTCTTCTTTGCTCTATTTAGTCATTTTTACTCTTGTCTTGGGCAATCCGTGTCCCACTCAGCAGCCAGAGTGCTCATGGCATCCTCTGATTCCACAATCCTCGGTCCTCAGTTTATAACTCCTCACACCAACCAGTGTTGGACCAAACACACGCACGGCTCCACCAGTGCACCCAGGGCACTCTGCAAGCGTGGAGAACTACAAAGATGCAGGAGAGCAGAGGAGCTCCCATCAGAGCCTCACAGACAAGGCACTTGGCCTCCCCACCCCTCTCTTCCTGTGGTGTCCCAGCTTCACACCCTCTCACTGGCTCCTCTCCTTCCTCTATCCTCCTTCATTTTTGTCTGTCTCTTTCTCCCCCTCCCACAAATTTCGGTTCATTTCTAATGCAAAGCAGATTGGCCGTTTCTGTTTCTTCGGCACTGCCATCTAGAGCTCTTAAAGTATCACATTCCCCTCAAGCAGATTGTCGAGATATTATATATCTCGAGATATTATATATGTCAAGATATTATATATATAGTTCCCTCCCTGGAAAAAAATACCAATGAGAAGAGAGTAACATTGTTCACCCTTGAGTACATTGTGGTGCTGACATTCTAAGACTCTAACATTACATCGTTTCAACATCCTATGGATTGGCCCGAGATTCCAGAAATCCTCATTGAGCCCAGACTCAGACTGTGTAACAGAAACCTCACCCACCCAGAGGCCTTGAGACAGTAGAGCTGGACACCCTGACCACACTGAGCCAAGGAGGCTCATGAACACAGGAGCCTTGGGGTTTCTGATGGGACCGAACCCAAGCCGATGGGGTTGAGGGGGTGTGGTCCTGCTGCTTGTCACCTACCAATCAATCTCCAAAGATGAAGTGCGGCGGAAAAGAAAGGAATCTTTTATTCAATGGCAAGTTTCGGCCTCAAATATCTGGGTAACAGAAGTAAGGAAAAGTCAGAGGATAACATCAAAAACAGCTATTATAGTAGTATTACAACTACTACATAGGCTCAAGAACTGAAAATAATACAAGAACAAAAAATCTGTTCATAGTGCTGTTATCGCCCAAAGAAAAATCACCCTGTTACCCTCTGCCAGCTCAGTTCAGGTTGCTCCAGGAACTTCTTGTCCCACCCAGAAGTGCCATAAACGTAGGTGGCTTAGCTTGTCTCCAGTCCTGTCCAGCTTCAGGCATCTTTCAGAGTCTGTAAGCCCAGGCCTTCGCTCACACACCCGCACTGGCCACAGTTGGCCACCCGCTGGCAACCGATGTCACGCCCTCTGCTGGGGGAGGGGAAAGAATCACCTGATGTTTTGCGTCCCCAGGAGAGCTCTGATTCAAAAGTCTTCTCCCAGGATCCCTTGCCTGTGGAGCCAGTGGGCGTGTCCAACCTTCCAACCAATGAGGGCCGGTGTCGGCCATATTTGTTGTTTCCCCTTTTCTGGCCACAGCATTTAGCTCCGGGGCTCAGCCTCCAATCCCAGGTGCGCAACAGAAACCCCTTCCCCAGTGGGGGCTTGTCCTCCGTTACACTGAGGCAAATGATAACATGTTAATTCAGATCACGAAGGCTGCCATTTGTAGCACACGGGTTTCTGGGAAGGAGAGTACGGATGGTGTGCAGAGAAAAGCAGAGGACATGTAGAGAGAGGATCCTGGCAGCATGGACACCATAGCTTTGCGGGGTAACTGAGGTCCAGCTCTGTCCCTGTCCCTGCATGTCCTTTGCAGGCATTTGGTTGTTCATCTCTTCCTTGAAGTTCAAGAACTGATACATTCCTACCTTTGCCAATCCAACCTGTCACCAGCCCAGCAAAGAACTAAGGGAACTCTGAAATGACAACTTTGTTTTCAAGTCTTCAAAGATCTTTTATTTACTCTTTTGAATGGCAGGAGCAGAGGGATGCGTCCATGATTCTCATTCCTACTTGGTAGACTGTCGTCGCTGTTTTCTGCATATTTTTTGGTTTTAATTACCAGCTCCTATGCTCATCACCATCCCTCTATAGCAGCAATTTTCAACTGACTTGCCACAAAAAAATTTTAAAACATGCAACAACCTGACTATTCAGTCAGGGGCACTGACCTCTTTTTCTCTTAGATAGTCAAATAAAAAAATGACAACAGCCAACAAAACAGTAGCCGTCTGATGTAAGTGAATGAAAAGTATACCTATTTTCTGTCAGATCAGCAAAAAAATATATTTGTGTGTGTGCTGCAGAATTTTAGTAATTAGTTTATGTGTGCCGTGAGGTGGAAAAGGTTGAAAATTACTGCTCTATAGACAACCATTCTAATGTACTTGATATGTATTCTTTAATACGTAAATATTCTTGTTAGCCTTGCGATGTTGCCATGTGGTATGTACTGTTAATTTATATAATCATATAGCACATTTTTTTTAATGCTCAGCTCTATATTTTAAAGATCTCTACATGTTGATGACGGTTAGCGGGATTGTAAGTGATGGCATTTGTGTCTCACCCAGATCCCCTTTACCAGGCATAGTGGCCTGAGCGCCCCCCTCCCCCCGCCCCTCGTTGTGAGTGGTGGCTGAAAGTCACTCAAACAGCTGTCGCCTTCTCTGGAGAATTGCTCTTGGTCAAACAGAAGTCAACTAGCCAGGGACACAACCCCACCCCGCCTCCCCTAGACTGTGTCCTAACAGGTCCAGGGGTACGAGAGGACAAGCCTCAAGGTGGGAACAACTGCATGCTGCAGTGTGTGCCCCAGAGCTCCCCCTAGAGTCAGGCTGAAGTAAGTCTCTGGCTGAGACCCCCCTCCTCACTTAGCCTTTTAGTTCCTTAGCCTTTTCTTCCCTCAAACCAAGGCAGGAAGAGAAGGAGACATGTCTCACCCATTAATTCAGCAGTCCTGAGCCCAGTCAGAGAAGACTGCCAGGTAAGATTTCTGAAAATCACAAGAAAAACCATGATAGTGCAGGAGGAGGGGAGCCTTTGAAATTCTGTGTGTATCATTCCTACTGTCTAGGAAAGAAAGCCTTTGAGACTGTATGTTAATCCCAAGGTCTGGAGAAGGGAGGATGAGGAGGATCCCAGAAGCTGGCTACAAGCATAAAACCCCTAAAACCTCAGGAAGGGGGACACTCAGACTAGCTGGGTGCCCACTTGCAGCTTCATCCTCAAGTGTATTTCATAAATAAACTTAATATCTCATTTCCACTATACCTGTGGTCTCTCGCCTGAATTCATCTGTCCAGAGTGAGACAAGAACTGAGGAGGGGGGGCCTCCTAACTTGTGTCTCCCCAGTAACGCTCCTAAGTACACATTCCCCAAAATCACTGAAACAAGAATCTCCACCTCAGCCTCTGCTTCTAGGGAACCTGACCTACAATGGCGATGGTACATTATCATCCCAACTGGTACGCTTTTAAGAGTGCAAGGGGTTCTATTAATAATTAAGCCAGGACAAACGGCAGAAGCCACGGTCATCCTGCCCAACCAGGACGTGCACAGCTGAGCACGCACTTGGCTTGCGCTTCCCGTTGCTGCCCAGTGTCCCATAGTGCAAATCCAGCACGTTTTGTCAACTTGTTCCCCAGGGACATGCACCTGGGCTTGCTCTAACTCCCCGCTAACAAACAATAACCAAAAAAAAAAAACTGTTAGAGAAATCCTTGAACTCTGGACACATCCCCTAGTAGACCTGTTTGAGAATTTCTCTAGGGCTGTGGAGCCAAAGACACCGTGTACCTCAGCTGTTTTGGCCTCCCAAACGAGGATTCCAGCCCCAATGCAAGGAGGGATGGGGCCCGGTGTTTCTGCCTGTTTCTTCTACCTTAGTAAAGCCGCCACGGCATTTAGTGGGGGCTCCGCCCTGCCAGAAAGGCAGGCGTTCCCTGAGGTCCCCTGAGGAGATGATGTTTGACTAGGGCTTCAGGGATGAGTTGGAGTTCACCAGGGCTGTGGGGTGAGAAGGAGGTTAGGTGGAGGAAACAATGCTTTCTTCATTTGCATATAAATATTTCTTGATATATCTAAAGACCCTGTGGCCTCAACAGATAAAAGAACAGTAAATATGTTATATAGAGTTTTACTGCCTTCAAGCCCATTCTCTCGCAAGAACCAAAAACCCAGGACCACCTGGGCTCGTGAGGCAGAATATGCCTGCTGCGAATAGGGAAGTTCTACACTGGCATTTCTTAAACCAAACATGTGTGTGGGTCACCTGGATATCCGGTGAGCATGGGGGGGAGCCTGAAATTATGCATTTATTATGGGCTCTCGGGTGATGCTGACGCTGCTGGTCTGGGGACCATGCCTGGATTTAAAAAGGGCCTACGGAGCCACCATACCATTGTCACATCCAAACAGTCCATATGCTAATTTTCCTGCCTGTCTGAGCATTTTCTTTATAAACATGCTGTGATCCAGGATCCAATCAAGGATGATACGGTGCATTCGGTATTCACCTCTCTTCAATCTCCTTTCATCTACAACCATCTTGTGGAGTTTTCTTTTCTTTCATGGCACTGACATTTTTTAAGAATCAGGCCAGCTGTCGTGTAGAAGGTGCCGCAATGCTGATTTTTCTGATGCTCCCTCACGAGTAGATGCAGGTTAAACACGTTTGGCAAGATCACACAGGTCACGTGGCCTTTGCATTGCATTCATGTTGCTACTTTGTTCCGTCCTATCTGCGGGTGCTAAGTTTGATCATTCTGTTAAGGGAGTGCCCACCAGATCACTCCACTGTGAAGGAAACGTCTTCCTTTTATAATTAATAAGTAATCTGTGGGGCGACACTTTAAGACTGTGTGAATATCCTGTTCCTTAACAACAACCTTTCTCTCAGTATTTTTATCCATTATTGGTCTTTGCTTCTTATTTTCAGCACTATTTAAACATGTAGCCCTGGCTGATGTGGCTCAGTGGCTTGAGTGCCAGCCTGCGAACCGAAAGATCGCTCGTTTGATTCCCAATCAGGGTACATGCCTGGGTTGCAGGCCAGGTCCTCAGCTGGGGGCATGTGAGAGGCAACCTATCAATGTATCCCTTGCACATCGACGTTTCTCTCCCTCTCTTTCTCCCTCCCTTCCCCTCTCTCTGAAAATAAATAAATAAAATGTCTTTTAAAAATTTAAAAAGGAGCCCTGGCTGGTGTAGCTCAGTGGATTGAGCGCGGGCTGGGAACCAAAGGGTCCCGGTTCGATTCCCAGTCAGGGCACATGCCTGGGTTGCATGCCAGGTCCCCAGTGAGGGCCATGTGAGAAGCAACCACACATTGCTCTTTCTCTCCCTTTCTTTCTCTCTCCATTCCCCTCTCTCTAAAAATAATAAATAAATAAAATATTTTAAAAAAATTTAAAAAGGAACTATTTAAGCATGCAATAGTGTGTGCCAAGTGTGTGTGTATATGTGTGTGAATACATGAGAAGAAAACTGGAAAATTGGAGATCTATTCACAGTGACTGAATACAATATTAAGTGAAAAGATGTGGGAAAGAACTGCATGTTTCTTTAAAATTTTCATTTATATATTTATTTATTTTTAAAAAGAGAGAAAGGGGAAAGGAGGGAGAAAGAGAGAGAAACATCCATGTGAAAGAGAAACATTGATCAGTTGCCTCTCCCACGCCCCAAACTGGGGACCTGGCCCACAACCCAGGCATGTGCCCTGACCAGGAACCGAACCAGTGACCTTTCAGTTCACAGGCCAGTGCTCAATCCACTGAGCCACAGCAGCCAGGGCCGCATATTTCTTAGAACGAATATTTGGTAATTTAACTACCCCAGGCTCTAAACAACCTCCATTCCTGACCTCAGTTCAGATCTCTCTGGAAAAGTAGCCTTGTACAGGAGACTTTGTCAGATGAAGCCTTAGGCACCCACCTGCAGACTGCCCTATCCTTATCTCTGGAGAACATCGGGACAGGTAGACCCTAAGCCAGAAATCCAACCCTTGACAAGAGCTTTCTGAACTTGGGTCAACCCCTTAATTCTCTGGGTCAGATGCACAATCTCCCACTCTGGAGTGTAAAGGGAGATGGCCGGATCAGCCCCAGGCCAAACTAAATCAAGGGCTCAGCCTAGCGTGAAGCAGGGGAGTCTCTGATTTCCAACTGTTTGCTCTCAGATGAGGAGGCTCAGAGCCACCAGGGCTGGTTGTTGGGCAAATCCAACGGCCTGAATTATTGATGGATGAATTCATCAGGCACACTGCCTTCACCCGCTCACTCAGGTCACGTCCAGCTTATTGGGAAACAGAGCCTGAAAGTGAACACCATCTGCCCGGAACTAAGGTACCCTGGTCCAAACTCCTTAGCCTTCTATGTAGCTGGAGTGTTAGAAAGAGCAGTCTTTGGAATCTTAAAGACCTGAGTCAAGTCTCTGCTCTCCCACTGCTGACTGTATGACCTGGACTGGCTAGTTTACTTCTGTGAGGCTTAGTTTCCTCATCTGTAAAATTGGACCAGTCATCCCTTGCGAGCATTATGGGATCAAAGAAAACACACATAAAGTTATTAGTACAGTGCCTGGAGTATACTAAGCAAACACCTCTATTGTTCAAACGTTTATAGTCTGACTTCTTGCCTCTGTCTCCCCTTACCGTGAATCCCATGCTCCAGCCCCACCTCACCACCTGCTAACCTTGGACCAAGCCATGTGATTTTACACCATCTGTGCCATTTTATTGCCTCTCAGATCTAAATCCACTCGTTGCCAGCTCTGTGATAATGGAGCTGAGCCTTGTGAATATTTCTCCTTTGCCAGCTGACATATGTTAAACCTTTTCAGTAAGGTTCACTAGCGGAACGCAGGAAGAGAATAGACCTTTCCTTCCTGGTTCCAGGTTGGCTCACTTTCTGGGTTCCTGGAAAGCATGCTTTCTTCTCCACTGTTTGGCTCAAAGTTTCTCAGTGCAAAGTGCCTTCAAGGTGCAACTTTCTCGAGTTTGTGTGATACACACTTTCTCCAGCTTTTAACTAGGGCAGCAGTAACATAGCCAGGAGCCCCAGACAGCATGGGCCTGCACCCAAGCCCAGGTCACTCCTAACCACACCCTCTCCTCACCCCTGGGCACCCGTACACTGGGAGCCCCACAGGGCTGCTCATCTGCAGAGCCAGCCACCTGAACTTCATCCTGTGGAACTGACTGGAACCACCCTGGCCCAAACCATAAACAGAAGTGCGCTAGGTTCCCAGAGAGGTCTCTCTAAATTGCTTATCTCCATCAGCTTATGTTATGTAACATGAAACTACACACTAGCACCCTGTAGATTTTATATTTTATTTTTGTCCATTTTATTATCTTCCCAACACCCCCCCATTCCATCACACTAATGAGGGCACGAACGACTCTTGCCTGCATCGTTCCTCTTCTCTGTCCTCAGAGCCTAGGACAGTGTCTGGCACATAATGGGATACTCAAATACTTGAGGAGTGAAGGAACAATGGAATATTGGGTGAATGTATGCATGAGTAAACAAATGCTTAGTAATGAGGATGAGGATCTCTGGGACAGCCTAGGATGGAAGAGGCGACTGGGACTGAGAATAGGATCCCCGGATTCCGGATGGATGCCCACTGCAGTGGTGGAGTTTCTCTCCTGACCTCTTCCAGCAGGTTGCTTAGCAACCGGCCGCGGCGGGCCTCCGCCACCGCTAGAGGGCGTGCGGGCGGGGAGACGTGAACGCGCACGCGTGCGCGGCTCGGCCGGCGAGGGAGGCACGTCACTTCCTGTTGCATTAGGGGAACGTGGCTTTCCCCGCTGCTGCTGTCTTCCCTTCTGCTACTCGGTTGCAGTGGCCGGAACTGGAGTTGGACTCTGAGCGCAGCGTGGTGATGGACTCGGCCCTCAGCGACCCGCATAATGGCAGCGCCGAGGCTGGCAGCCCAGCCAACAACACGACGCGGCCGCCTTCCACGCCGGAGGGCATCGCGCTGGCCTACGGCAGCCTCCTCCTCATGGCGCTGCTGCCCATCTTCTTCGGCGCCCTGCGCTCGGTACGCTGCGCCCGCGGCAAGGTAGGGTCAGCGGCAAAACCGGGTGCTTTCCACCTCCCTCCGGGGAAACGGCTGACATGGACTCGCTCCCGCCCTCCCCAGAAGGAACCGACACCTCCTTTCCCTGCACTGACCCTTTCCAGCCTCGATCACCACCGTTTCCCCACCCCAGGCCCACATCCCGCGGCTGGCCTTAGGTGGTCCAGGATCTGGGCACCGACTCGCGAACCAGCTATTGACATCTTCCTCGAATGGGGTCCGGTCACTACTCCGTCTCAGACCCTGACACATCCCTCCCTCACTACATCATACTGGTAACACTGTCAGCTGACCCTTAACACTGTGATTCCCCGCACTAATTGTTCTGAGCCGGCTGGACCCAGCCAGACCAGCCCCACCCTCGGCTCTGGCTGTTCATCTCATCTGAGGCAGTCACCCCATCCTAGGCTGTGGTTTAACCCCAGTCTGTACCTGATGGGGCACTGGTCCTTAGAACCCCTGAACGGTACAATCTTGTTCATCCCTCCATTAGGAACCCACCCCAGGGCAGATTCTGGAACCAGGCCCCTCCCTAGACTCTGACATCTGTTTAACTGGAATCTATAGCTTGTAGTGTGTTCTCCCAGAATCCTCAGATCAGGCCCTTGCCCCTGCATCAGAAAAAAAGAAAGAAAAAAAATTAACCCAGGAATATAGCCTCCCGTTTTTCACCTCACTGTCTGGAACCAGTTTCAATCAGCTAGCCCCTCAGTACCTGGCACCTTCGTGCCTCCCTTTTTAACCAGGTGTAGACCCCTTATTTGGCTGGTTTTCTCTACCTGACAGTCAGCCAACTTTGTCCTACCTGTTCTACTCTTGAGTCCAGACCCTGTTCTAATCCCTAACTCTGTCCCCACCGCAAGCTGTGAACCTACCTCAAAGTCGCCTTTCTTCCTATGCCTCCAAGACAGTCTCCCCCAGATTGGGCCCCTTCCAGCCAGTAACTGAGCTGTTTTGGCCTCCTAGGTGAGACTGGGCCAGGCCCCATCCCTGGCTGTCCTCAGCATCTGCCCCATTGGATACCAAAGAGAACTCTAGCACCTTCCACCTCTCCACTTCCTCCCCCTGTCCTTCTTCCCTATATTAAGCCCTCTCTAGCCCGTTGTACCAATGGCTTCTCACTTGCTGGCATCCAATCCCCTTCTCCACAACCTCCTGATCTGCAGCTCCCTGCGGCGCTTCCCCACCCAAACCTGAACTTGAACCTAAACGGAAGATGTGTTACCCAAAGAGGGCTGGCCCACAAAGCAGCTGCCACTTTTGAAATTGTTCAAACCCGCGTTCTCAAAACATTACCTAACTTGAGCAGTGGCTGAGGCCTGCTGCCTTCCTTCCCCAAAATCAGAGAACTGAACAGCTGGCTCTCTCTGTGGTCAGATGCAGAGAGGAGTAGTCAGGAAGGGCTTAGGTGGCCCCATTTTCCTTTCCGTTCTACCTCTTCTAAGCAGAATTCAGTTGGCCTTCAGCCATACCTTTCGGGCAGACACTTGGTGCAGGGAGAAATTCTGAAACAGACCAGAACAGAGGAGGTGAGGGGCAGCACGTGTAAGCTGGGCCATTTCTCTGAGGGGCTCCCAAAACTGAGTAATTCTTGGCCTCTTCTGCATGTGGATCATTAATCTCTTCAGAAAATACCTTCCAGGCAGCAAAGTTTCCTGAACCTCCACTATTGTCTCCGGTGTGGGGATGCTACAGAGATGAGTGGGCTCAGAGCTCTGTCACCAGCGAGTTTAGGTGTCTGGATGAGGGAGGGATGACCAGCTCTGTGATTGTCATACAGGTGGTGCTCGGGGTTTAGAGAGAAGGGCTGAGCACACTAGGGCGGGGCGGGGCAGTTTTGTACTGAAGGTGGGCTTGCGCCTGGGTGTGGAGACAGTCTAGGAATGAGGAAACCAGGCGAGCAGGGGTGTGAGGCAGTGCAGAAGATGACGTTGCTGGAGCAGAGGGTCTGGACAGAAGAGAGCTGTAGATCCACTGGCGTTTCTAAATACCTACTCTCCGCCTCGCCCCCCCCCCCCCCACCGCATCTCCTGCGGGACAGCGGGGGTGGGAGACTGTGGGAAGTTGCAGAGGGCCTGATCCTTAGTAGCCTCCGACCACTAGGAGAGTCTAAAGTTTCCAAAGCCTTCGCCCTCTTCGATTCTCCCAGCAACCAAGGGCGACAGGCTGAGCCAATGTTATTATCCCCATTGTAGAGAGAAAGAAACTGAGGGTCATAGAGATGACTTCTCAGGATCACTCTGCCAATTAGGGACAGAACCAGGTGTCACTAGTCCTAGTCTGGGGCACTCTTGATACACAGGTGCCCCTAAGTGATACACAAGTGACATAGCGGCTGAGGGAGAGGACAGGACCGATGACTTCCTTTTTCTGCTCTGAGTCGTGCTTCCCTGGCCGGTTGGCAAGGAGAGGGAAAAGTCAGCACGGGGGCTCAAGAGTTTGGATTTCCCGCCAATGTTAAACCCCGAAGCCCATTGAAAGAGGGCATGTGAGGACAGAATTCTCCCTGGGGCCAACTCGTCCATAACGGGCAGGGCGAATTGTGACATCATGGGGAGAAGAAAGTGGAGTATCCAGGAGCGTGTTAAGAAGAAGTAGCATGGGCCCTGGCTGGTGTGGCTCAGTAGATTGAGTGCTGGCCTACGAACCAAGGGATCGCTGGTTCGATTCCCAGTCAGGGCACATGCCTGGGTTGCGGGCCAGGTCCCCAATGAGGGGGGTGCCCAAGAGGCAATCACACATTGATGTTTCTCTCTCTCTCTTTCTCCCCCTCTGTCTAAAAATAAATTTAAAAAATAATAATAATAATAATAAAATCTTTAAAAAAAGAAGAAGAAGAAGAAGAAGAAGTAGCATGGGACGAGGAACCTTAGAGGGTGCCCAGCTCTGTCAGAGACTCGTGCTCCCAGAAAGGAGCAGGTCACAGGTCCAGCATAGCTGCACAGCCAAGTGCTTCAGAGGCCCTTGGCGCGTAATCAGAGGAGCCCCTCAGCCAATGGAACTGGGCTGCTGGGCTGGGTACCAGGGTGCAGGGGCAAAGAAGGCCGAGCCCTGCCCTTGCAGAGTTCAGTCACCAGGGACAAACAGATGTGTGACCGGCCGCCCAAACTGAATGCTGATGTGCCTCCTGAAGTTGGAAGCAGTTGTCTTTGTATGGATGGGGGAGTTCAGCAGGCAGAACAGGAAGAGAGGGGGCCCTGGGACCACAGGGTGTGTTCAGGGAGGCTGGGAGCAATGTGATGTGAGCCCAGGAAAGGGCCTTGGATACGGCGACAAGAAGATGCTCAGGGCTTTCCGAGGTGCTGAATCCTGAAGGCAGCACGACAGCTCATCTTCATAGTTACAAAATTACTGCATACCTGCCCTTGGAAACACCAAGCAGTGCAGAAGCATAAAGGAAAAGCCTCCTCAGTACCACTCCTTGGAAATAACCCAGTTAGCTGTTCGGTGTGTAAGCTTCCAGAACTTTTTCTGTTTATACCAACATATGTATGTGCTTGTGTGTGTATCTATATGTAAATTTTTTTTATAAAAATGAGGCTTTTATAGGGCATACTGCTCTGCAATTTGATGTTTTCCCTTTAGCAATGTCTGGGGGGTTGCCCTGTGTCCGCACACGTGGATGTACCTCATTGTTTTGTGACAGAGAGGGCGGTGATGCCTGCCCATAGTGTGGAATTCCGGAGAACAGCGAGGTGCGCAGGGGGTCTTCCTCCCACCCCGCCTGCCCAGGCCCTCCTCAGAGGCAAACCCTGTTATCTGTTTGTTGGATAACCATCTAGGAGATTTTGTGCATTTACAAATAAGTAACTGTGCTTTTCCGCACTTGTGCTATATAATGTTATATTTTGTTATATATATGCACTTCTTTTTTGCACCTTTCTTTTTTTCATCAAATGTACGTTGGTGATAAATATGTCAGTACTTATAGAGGGGTCGTGTTCCCCTTTGATAGCTGTTCGGTGTCCCATCTGTGCCCCCAAAGTGTGATTCCTGGACCAGTGGCGTCAGCATCTGGTAGGAGCTTGTGAAAAATGCAAAACCTGAGTGAGAGACTCTGGTGGGCCCAGCAGTCTGTTTTCACACGTCTTCCTGGTGGTTCTGGTGTGTGCTCATGCGTGAGAACCCTGCCTTCGAGTCCTCTGCTGGGCATTCAGGTCGTGCTAGTCTTTTGCTGTTGTGAACCATGCTGAAATTAATCTCGCACAATTATTTCACACTTGTCTGTGTATTCATAGGATAAATTCCTTGAAATTGATTTACTGGGTCAAAGGTAATGTGAGTGTTTTAACTTCATCAAATTATCCACAATAGGGGTTGTATATCCGTTTAGGCTCCTACCAGCAGTGACCTCGATTCCGGTGTAGTAGCAGTTTAGTAGCTCATTCTCCAGACGTTTTTGAGCAGTTCTAAGCTTCAGAAGGCACTCCTGGCAGGAGGAAGAAAGAAAGGGGGCTGGTGGGGTGAGGGGGCTGCAGCAGAGGACTGGGGTGTGGGATTAGCTCAGGGAACGCTCAGGAAGCGGAACTGCGGCAAGGTCAACGAGTGAACGTTGTGGTAAGGAGAGGAGACCCCGGGCTCTCCAGCTGGAGCGGCAGAGTCGGAGAATAGTCCCCAAATCCACGGTGTTTCTGGGGCATGGCCTGAAAGTGGTACTCCCCGAGCTCACGCTGAGCCAGTGGCTTGAAGCCTGGCCTCTGTCTTCCCTCACTGCTTTTGCTCCCGCCCTGGGAACGGAGCATCCAGAGTGTCACTGCAAGCTGAATTTATTTCTGCTGTCTGTGCCAGCTTCCCCGCCCCCACTCTGTAATTATGTTCCCTGTGTCAGACACTATTGCATTAGCATAGATAGGAGCGTCTGCTTTTCAAAAAAGTACAAATTGAATTAGGAGAGAATCCTAACAACATTTAGTATTTTTGTAACTATGAAGACTGTTTTGTTGTCAGGAGTCTGTCCCTCAGAAAGGTCTCAGGCTTCCTGGGCATCTTGTCACAACTGTCCAGCAGAAATTTCCTGGTCGGAAAGGTAGAGCGAGTTTAGGGGATAATAGCCTAGAGGTTGGGCTCTGGGACCAGACAGCCTCGGTGTGAATCCTGGCGCTGCCGCTTGCCAGCTGTGTGGCCTTAAAGCAAGTTACCGCACCTCTCTGAGCCTCCATTTTCTCGTATATGAAATGGAGCTACTAAGAGTACCTGCTTCGGAAAGGTTTTGTGAGGATGAAATCGTGTAAAGCGCCTAGAACAGCGCCCGGCCCCTAGGAAGCTCTCGGTAAATGCCGCCCACATTTCTGTTGCTGTCAGGCGCGTTTCAGCCTCCCATTCCGACTCAGCATCCCGGCGTGGGGTGCTTACAACAGTCGCCCACGGAGGAGACCCGGTTCCTCTGTGTGCTGGCGCATCTGTTCAGCCTTGGTTTGTCATCAAATAATGTTAAGCCTCTTCCGCCCAGGAAACGGGGCTGGACTGAAAGAAACGCGTGGCGGTGAGCCCTAACATTGACCGGTAGGTGAAGCTGGAGTCCCCCGTCTACTTTCACACCTGTGCACTTGGCCTTCAAAGTCTTGCTGAGGTGGCATCTGCCCCAACCACCTGACCCTCCCCTACTTCCACGCAGGAGTGCGTCCTGTTTGCTGTCTCATGATTTCCGTGTACGTGATAATAATACGGCCCGTTCGTACAGCCTGAATGACGTGTGCAAGGCACAGCACTAAATGCTTCAGTGCAGGAATCATAGACTCTTGACAGCTCATATCGCAGCTGAGGAATTGGAGGCCCCGAGAGAGAATCACCGCCCCCCCCCGGCCCCACCGCTGGGGAGGCAGACCGGGCTCTGCGACATCAGAGCCCTCTCTCAGCCCTTTGGCTCCCGTACCGTGGACCACACCCGTAGACGTGTCTCATCTGTCATGTGTCACGGTGTATTGTGACGTTCTCTTTGCTCTCAAGGTCTTGGCCTGCCTGCCTGTGAACTCTTCCAGGTCAGGAGCTAGTTTGGGGGGTTTGTGGTTTTGTTTGTTTTTTGCGCTCACACTACTGCCACACAGGGAACAGAATTTGTGGAGGTGCATATGGGGGGACAGGAACCGGCCCAAGCCCCCCAGCACCGGAAACCAGGGGCTGGGGGAGGAGAGGGCAGGAAGACAGCCCGGTGTCTCGGTGTCAGTGCTGCCCACGCCCCCCTCCACCACCTCCCCAAAAAGCTGCCAGAGACTGACTCACACGGAGCCGCCTCTGGTAGCTCCGGAGGGGAGTCCCCCTGTGCCTGGGCCTCCCAGCCATGCCCACGTGGGGCTGTGACGGAGGGGGCCTGCCTGCCTGATAATCACAGCCCCTCAGAGGGTCACAGCACTGCACAGTTTGCCAGCTCTTCGACATCCCGCATCTCTTTGGGGTTAAGGCCTTTGCCCTTTCAGATGTAAGTAAAACTAGAGCCTGTCGTCTGTTTGACAGGTGAGTAAATGATTTGTCTCGGTCCCCCAGCAAGCCATTAAGAGAGCAGCGAGTACCTTGGCCATGCTTTATATGCATCATGTTCATGAGTATGAATTATGTCTGTAGGAAAGATTCCCAGGAGTGGAATTGCTTGGTCAGAGGGTATGTGCGTTTGCGATTCCGACAGCTACTGCCAACGTGCTGTCCACAGCAAGACCGAAGTACCCTGCTGGCGGCCGTGTGGGCCAGCACCTGTGCCCCCACCGCCTCACTGGCTCAGCACATTGTCAGACGTGGGTTTTTGCTGTTCTGACAACGGAAAGTGGGATCTCAGTGCACTGTAATTTGAGCTTCTCTTGTTAAAGAGCGAGGATGAGCATCTTGCCTGTGATTAAGAGCCACTTGCAGTTCCTGTTCTATGAATTTCTTTGTATCTGGAGCACGTGCAGGTTACGGCTTGACACACCTGCCACGTTGTCCTCCCCAAAAGGCTGGACCAGTTTGTACACAGTCGGACGGCAAGCATCCCAGTTCGCCCCACCTCCATCTCCTAGTGACCATTTCATGGGCTTCCTGCTCTGTGCCCACCTCTCCCTCCCCTTCTGCAGCCTTCCACCGTGGTGCGTGAGGGCCTCCCCGGGCCAAAATCGACCTCTCCATACTTCTTCCCCCTTGGCTTGTTTTGTCCTGTTGGTTTTCAAGAGGCAGCTATGAGCCAAAATATTAATGGACTCTGCAGCTGAACATGACCCCTCCTCTTGGGGATGCTGATTCACAGGATGGACGTGATGGTGGAATCTCTGGCACTGTGATGAGCCGGTGGCTCTGGGGAGAGACCTGCTCTTTGGCTTGAGCAGAAGTCTAACCTGGCGTTGCTAGGGCTTTTGGTAGCTATAGTATGGAATAGGATTAGACATAAAATGCAGTGAGAATTGCAGTTGTGAAGTAGGCTTATCCCAGTGGGGAATCTGGAAAAGCTTCCTGGCGGTGGGGCCTGCCGGGTCCTCGAGGACGCAGGGCTTTGCCTAGCAGAGGGCGGGGGGACGTCACGGTCCTGGAAGCTTCCCGCTCTGGGTTTTTAATGCACCGCTGCTGGTGGGTTTTCACTATCCAGTCTGTTGGTGTGAATTCTATAAAGAATTCATGTGTTTCATTCCTGTGTTGCACTATTAGTCCATTTCCAATTTTTTCCGTGTTTATAATACTGAAATTCTTTTGATTGCATTTGGTTCTTTTTTGTGTAAATATGCTCTGTCAGCTCCTTACCCAGACCACATTCTTGCCAACCACAGCATCTACCATTATAAATTTAGGTGTGGCTTTCACTCTTAACCAGATTTCGTTTTCCCAAATTTCCTCAGTTTTAAGTGTTCAGGACTTGCTTCTCACTGCTGGTGCCTTCCCCTGTGCGGGTTTGGCCATTGCCAGTTTTGTTTGCCGTTGGTTTATCTCCCCTTGGTATTCACCACCTACTGGATGTAAAAGATCAATCATATTTACCTCTTTGCTAATCCGTAGAAAACTGGAAAGAGTTATGAGTTCTAGGGCAACTCGGTTGTTACCAGTTTCCAGGGTGTTTCGTTCTTGGTTTTTTCAGTCATTACGCACCCTGACCATCAGAGCCCTGTCTGCCATAGCGGTTCTCCCTAGCCGCACCCGCGTGAGTCCTCCCTGGACTTGCCCTGTTGGGGTCCAGTATCCTCAGTTGCAAAACAGTGGGATCGAGCGTCTTGCCCCAGGTCGGTTGGGCAGCACCCTTGGCAGTGGGAACAGCACTAACAAAGCCTCGAGTTACCAAAATGTGGGACCCCCTGAGGCACCTAATTGAACTGGGGCTCAGAGGGGGTGGAGCTGTAGGGGCATCAGATTCTCACCAGGGTCCAGCCCTGGGAGGCCAGAATCCCACGCCTGCTCAGTAGGCCCCTTTCTTCTCCCTCCAGAATGCCTCAGACATGCCCGAGACGATCACCAGCCGGGACGCTGCCCGCTTCCCCATCATCGCCAGCTGCACGCTCTTGGGGCTCTACATCTTTTTCAAAGTAAGTCTTTGCCGCCTGTTGTTCATTGGGTTTCAGTAACTTTTTCTTTTATTTTTTCCATCACAGGAGACATGCATGTTCATTTTAGCAAACAGAGAGCAGGAAGAAAATCATAATTCATCCCTAGACCCACTACCCAGAGACCACCGCTGCTGGTGCCTGGGCCTCTGCCCCCGGTCTCCCCTGCAGCGTGGAGCTTTGCATTTTGTTTTCATAATGCCCGTTGGGGCTCATGATACTCTTCATGTTGGGATGGGGTGCAGCTCGTGTCTCAGACATACTTCTGCCATACTAATTGCTTTTTTTTTTTTTTTTAAATTTATCGAGGTTTATTTTCCCAATAAAAGTTACACAGACTCAGTGTTGAGAACCTGGAAAACACAGAAAAGTAAAAAGGGAAAAACAGCAGTCATCCAAAACCCCACTACCAGAGGCAGCCACAGACTCCCTTTGGAGGTGTGTCCTTCCACTCTTTCTCCTCGTGCATGGTTTTGCCCCAGCTGTGACCACGTGGTGCATTCAGTCTTGTAGCTGCCTTTTTTCACTTCCCATTAATAACCTCATTAACATTTTCTCATGTTACTGCAAACTCTCCTTAAACCTTTTTCTAATATAACATGTCTTATTTTTTAATTTTACAATTTTTTATTTTTTTTTTAAGATTTTATTTATTTATTTTCAGAGAGAGGAGAAGGGAGAGAGAAAGAGGAATGTATGGTTGCCTCTCACATGGCCCTCATTGGGGACCTGGCCCGCAACCCAGGCATGTGCCCCGACTGGGAATCGAACCGGGACCCTCTGGTTCCCAGTCCGTGCTCAATCCACTGAGCTACACCAGCCGGGCTATTTTACAATTTTTTAAAGATTTTATTTATTTATTTTTATTTATTTTTTTAAAGAAAGGAAATATTACCTTTTTTTTTTTTAGATTTTATTTATTTATTATTTTAGAGAGAGGGGAAGAGAGGGAGAAAGAGAGGGAGAGAAACAGCAATGTATGGTTGCCTCTCACATGGCCCTCACTGGGGACCTGGCCCGCAACCCAGGCATGTGCCCTGACGGGGAATCGAACCGGGACCCTCTGGTTCCCAGCCCGCACTCAGTGCACTGAGCTACACCAGCCAGGGTTATTTATTTATTTTTAGAGAGCGCGGAAAGGAGGGAGAAAAAGAGGGAGGGAAACTTCAATGTGTGGTTACCTCTCGCACGCCCCCTACTGGGGACCTGGCCTGCACCCCAGGCATCTGCCCTGCCTGGGAATCGAACTGGTGACCCTTTGGTTTGCAGGCCAGCACTCAATCCACTGAGATACACCAGCCAGGGCTAACGTGTCTTATTTTTTAATTATATAAGTAATATACACAGAAAACTTAAAAGGAGAGAAAAATATCAAGAGAGGGAAAAATACACAACGGTAATCCCTTATGACATTTTGGCTTATCTCCTTTTGGGCTTCTAATAAGCATACTTTTAGCATAATTATAATAATCATTGTAACGGTAGTGTTGTATCTTTTTTTTTTTTTTCTTTTTTTTTTTTTTTTGATAGTATGTCACAAGCACTTTTTTCCTGATTAAATAAAATTCCTCAAGGACAACCTTTATTTTACATTTTAAAAATATTATGTATGTGGTTAAAAAATTTTTTTCAATCTAAGGAGCAAATGAGCCATAATCCTGTCCTCAAAATAGTTTCTTGTGAGTTTTTATGTATGGAGCTACATTTATGTTAAAATTTAAAAATAAATACATGTCTCAAACATACAGCTCTTACCACGGAGGTATTTTTGTATCAAGACAGTTAAATCTACAGCCTCTCGTAGTTCTGTTTTTCCGACGTGCCCTGAGGCGGGGTTGGTGCTGGGGCATCACAGCGGTGCTGCCAGGGCCGTCTTGGTGCACATATGTGGGGACACGCACATACTTACAAGTGTATCTGCAGGGTCAAGTGGCCTCTCCGTCTGTAATTTGGACGCATAGTGCCACGTCCCTCCGGAGGGCTCAGACAGCTGACACCCCCTCCGACAGCCACAGGTGTGCTGGTTCCCTGGGTTCCCGGCAGCGCCCCGAATCTTTGTTCTCACCAGTCTGCGCGTGAGTCAGAGATGTAATTGCTAGTGCCTGCTTCCCGTTCCGCTGCTCCGTCATCGCTGGGCCGGAACCACGCTTCTTCACGGTTTCAATCTCTCCCCGCAAGCAGAGGAGCCGTGGTTGACTGACGTCATCCCCCTCACTTTACACGGAGCAAACATCATTCTGATTTTTCACTCTTATCAATAAATAAGAGTGTATCGAGTAACATTAGATATTCGTTGGTTTTTTATTTTTTTCCCTGCACCTCGGGGGAAGAGTGGACGTGACCAAATGCTTTGGCTCATAGCACGCCATCATCAGTCCATGCCAGGCCCCCTCCTCCCTGTTTTTTCTCCCCTCTGCCCCTGCCGCCCACCTCCGTTTTTCACCTCGACTTCTCTCCGTGCCGGAGGCACCTGCCCCAATGGTTTGATTTGTGTCTGGAGACGTGGGTCTCCCTGTAAAATACATGGTGTTGGCGCATCTGTGTGTCTTGAACGGGGGTCCAGTTTCCATAACTAGAATTGTGCGGTGCGTCTCCTGTTTCCTTTTTCTTCCCCTGTGCCTTTGAGATCTCTGTGGCCATGCGTACATTTAGTCCATTGCCCCTGACTTGGCTTTTAGCAGATATTTCTCAAGTCTTTGCTGTGCTAATTGCCAGGAATACACATCCAGGCCCTTGCCTCAAGATCTTCTAACATTTTTAGTATTTAGGATTCCTTCCTTAGGCTAGATTCCCCAGAAAGGAATTTCTGGCAACAGAAGGTATGCACTTTTTTTTTTAAAGGTATGCACATTTTTATGTAAGGCACTGGGTGCCTGTTACTCACCCGCCATCCTCTCCTGGCAGGGAAGGCCCAGCCTGCCTTAAGCCAGAGGGCACAGCACACCTCTTCCCCATGTCTCCATAATGGCCCCGTTGACATTGCTGAAAGGCAGCTGCCTGGACAGCACAGCCACCAGACCCCTCCTGAGCCCCAGACTGACGGCTGGCCGGTTGGTCTGCCTGGCGGTGGCTGTCACGCAGCACCTGTCCTTCTCTCCTCCTGAGTGCAGCGCTGGAGTCAGTGACATTTCTTAAAGTCATAAGGTTTACTTTATCCCTTCTCCTCTAAAACTGAGTGCTTCGAGGCAGCTCATAAAAATTAAACTTTCTAGCAGCCGTGGCACAAAGAAAGCGAGACTTGGTGCTCACAGGCAGGCCGACCAGACGCCCGGAGGGGCGGCCAGAGGGAAATTTCCCAAGGGCCTGCATTGCAAAGCACTATGTGAGAGGCACCCCGCATCGTCATAAGGAAAACAATCCACAAGCCTGTGTTCGTAGGGGTTTCTCTCATAACAAAAGACATAAGGAAAACACCATCCACACGCCTGTGTTCGTAGGTCCTTTTCCCTGCAGGCAATTAATTTGCTCATCCATTCATTCACTCTTCCCATAAACATTTATTGAGTGCCTGCCACACACCAGGCCCTGTGCCGGGTGCCAGGGACACCAGAATGAGAAAAACAGCCCCCCCATTCCTACACCCTCAAGGAGTTTGTATTAAATGGTGGAGACAGACCCTCATTAAATAATCACGTAGGTAAATGGCAAGGTACACTCCTGGGAAGGGCTGTGAAGGCAAAATCTGTTGCACCAGAAAAGAACAGAAGAACCATCCTGGAGTGAACCCCTGCTCCTGCCCAGACCCCCACCCCCCCATATTAGACAGCAGCGCCTCCATCCACCTCACTGTGCAGCCAAACACCCCGGGAGCCAGCCCCTCGGCACACCCCGCATCTCCAGCTCCAGACAGACCTGGAGTCTGACCGCTGCTCGTCACTTCCCGCCCTCCAGGCCAGGGCGCTGTCCTCCGTCCCCTGGATGACGCAGTGCCCTCCCCGCTGGCCTCTGCTTCCGCTTTTACCCTGCAGCCTGTCTCCCACGCAGCAGCAGCAGACAGACCCTCCCAGCCATCTCATCGTAGCCCCCCAATTCCAGCCTGTCTCCCCCAGATGAGCTTAAAGCCTTTCCACAGCACTGCAGAGTCTGCCCCCCCCACCTTCCCAGCCTCACCTCCTGACACCCTCCCCTTGCGCTCTCAGCTCCAGACTCAGGCCCTGACTATTCCGTGCACACGTGAGCGTGTACCCACCTCAGGACCTTTGCACTCACCCTTCCCTCTGCCTCAAGTGCTCTGCCCCCACCTACCCACACAGCTGCTCCCTTTGTTACGGACTCTGTCCTGAATGAAGTGTCGTCCTGCGGGGCTTTCCCTGGCCACCTGTCTGAATAGCAGCTCTCCTCGCTTCTCTTTCTCTACTTGCCGTGCTTGCTTCTCTTCTTGGCACCCTCACCACCTGGGAATACATTGCATATTCATTTCTTTGGAGAACCCCCCCACCCCCCGCCCTCCGCACGTGAACTCCATGAAGGCACGGACTTTTCTGCCTTATTCCTTGCTGAATCCCCCACGGTTAGCACAATGCCCTGCACGTAGTAGGTGGTCGGCAGTAAATATGAGCCAAGAACAGAATGGTGAGTAGGCTTGGCCTGGGTGAAGAGAGGAGAGCATGCAGGCAGCATGTGGAGTGAGCACAGCACAGTGTCAACTGCAGCTGAAGACCCCGTGGCGGTCACTGTGAGGGCCTGAGAGGCCGGCTGAGCATGGAGGCCATGAGCTGTGAGAGCAGAGGGAAGCGGCTGAGGGGCTTTAAGCACAGGAGCAGCATGATCAGTTGGGCAGATTTAAACAGATTCCAGAACAGCCCTACTTGCGAGTACCCAGTGTCCCTGTGGCTCAGCCAACAGCACCTGATTGCCTCCCAGTTAGAGACCCTCATAACAGCAAAGTCAGAAGACGATGCAGTGAACATGGCAGAGCCTTCCCAAAGCCTAGAATTTAACAGCAGGTGACAGCTGGCCCTGGAGCACTGTGAGAGAGAGCGTTTCTCAGTGCCACCTAACAACACACCGTAAGACCAAGAAGCAGCTGAAGGCTGGCTGGCATAACCTCCAGCTGGGAGGGGTTGTCCAGAAGAGCAGGATGTGGAGGGCAGGCCAGGGTGCAGATAACCTGTCACCAGTGTGCTCGGGGCCTTGGAGTGGGACGCTGTGAAGAGTGCGTTCTTAGGTCCAGACAGCTGCCTTGGGACTCTGAAGTCCCGGCCCCTCCCCCACGAGCCCCATGCAGGCTCCGGACAGAACCACAGCATCGCCCGTCTCCAGGAACCGAGCCGCCGAGCGCAAACCCACCGACTCTCTTTTTTTCCCCATAGCCGCAGAAACTAGGAGGCCTCTGTGCTGTCAGAGATTCTTCCTGACACTGTGCCCCAACTCCGGAGGCATGCGACCAACCTCCAGAAGGGGAGTGGGGACTCTGGTTTCCTCACAGCCACCAGCAACCCTGACGTTCTGTTTCTCTGTGTGTTTCTGCCTCAGATATTCTCCCAGGAGTACATCAACCTCTTGCTGTCCATGTATTTCTTCGTGCTGGGAATCCTGGCCCTGTCCCACACCATCAGGTCAGAAGGCATCTCTGCAGCCTTTGAAGCAGCTTTTTCAGGAGCCAGTACAGGGTCCTGGATGAGAACATGGCCTTGGCATCGTTCAGAGCCAGGTTTGAATCCTGGCCGTGAGACCCAAGGGAATCTTTCCTCTGTCACACCGTGGGTGACCGAGGACAAGAACCGTAATCTCTCTGGGCCACAGTTTCCTTACAGGGCGTGAGAAGAGTATCCCCTGGTGGTTGGAAAGTAACACTTGTGAACAGTAATGTCAGCGTCATGCTTGTCACAGTACTGGGCTGAGTAGCAGCCGTGCCCCCAGCCAGGTGCTGCAGCCCGCGGCACCCGGCACCGTGCCAGGCGCCTCACGTGTGAGCTCAGTTTGTGAGAGAGGGTGGTGCCGTGAGAAGTTAGGAGGGCAGGCCTGGAATTTGACTACCTGACTCCAGACTCTGCCATTTAATAGCCCTGTAACTTTGGGCAAGCTACTTAATCCCTCTGGCCTCAATGTCCTCGCCTGAATGTGGAGGAAAATGCTAGTACTTTTCCTCGTGGCTCACGTGGAAAGCACTTAGCACAGTGTCTGGTACTGCGCGCGCTCAGTTACTGCTAATTCTTGTTATTATCATTGTGTTGCCCTGCCAGATAACCTTATAAGGTTAGTTTTTGCTTTTAATCCTGAGTTACACTTGGAAACCGAAGCTCAGAGAGGTTAACAAATTTGCTAAAATCACAAAGCAGTAGAGCCGAGATTCAAAGCCAGGTCTGTGCAGCCCCAGGGCCCACCCTTTTCTCCACTGTCACCTGGTCAGATTGCCATGTCTTGTGTCAGTTCAGTGGGCATGAAGGACCCAGACCAGTGATCCTCAGGTGGGACTGCTGGTGGCATTTTGGACATGACAGTTCTCTGTGCGTTGTAAACATTCGGCGTCCCTAGCCCACTTGCCAAATGGGAGTTGTGCCCACAGCCCAACTACAAAAGTACCCCCATCTGTTTCCTTCTGGCCCCTTAAAGTGCTGCAGTCTCGGGCCGAGGACACCTGATGGAACAATCTTGAGGTGGCCGCAGACCAGGGAAGGTTCCCAAAACGAAGGAGTGCAACTTGAACTCAGCTTGGAAGGGTAGGAAACCTGGAAGAGGGGAGGAGAGAAAGGCCAGGCCAGGAGCTGGCGGGTTGTGCATGTGGAGGGGCAGTCGGAACCTTCCCGTGGCGGTCAGAGAGCAATCTGGAGAGAGAGCAGGATCTGCTCACAGAGGCACTGAAAGCCAAGCCCAGTTGGCCTCATCCCTCTAGGCACGCTGGCGGGCAGCAGAGCCGAGATTCAAAGCCAGGTCTGCGTGGCCCCAGGGCCCATCCTTTTTTCCAGGATGCGTGAGCTCGAGAGTGTGAGCGGAGAGGCAGGTGGCCCTGGAACCGAGGCTGGCTCGGCCAGCTCCATGTTTGTGTTAGCTACTCAATCTCTGCACACCAGCTTTTTCACTCATAAGGTGGAGATCCTCCGAGTACCCCTGGTCAGGGCGCGTGGCAGATCGAGGCACATTGTAGACCCCAGCACAGTGCCGAGCATGCCATGAATGAGCTGCTGGCCCGAGGTCACAGCTGGGACTTGAATTGTCTTTCGACTGCATTCAGTGTTGTTCAGCTACACCTGCCTTCAGTCTAGCCACCTTGGGAGAGTTCTAGTCCAGCTCCCATCCTACAAAGTGAAAGGCACCTCTGATTTGGCCCTAGCAAGATTGACAGACCTAGTCACCCTTCCTCAAAGACAGACCTCTCCCTTCCTGATGGACCCAGGTTGGGGGTGGGGTCCGGGAAGTTGCTGCCAGACACTGGGACCCACCCTTTCCCATCCTGAGTGGGGTCTTCCCGCACCCCAGCCCCACTCCAGTGCTCACTTATTCCGCCCCAGCATCTTTGAGAGGCTTGGGACCCCTCCCCCTCCCCACAGCTCAGCCTCCCTCACAGAGTGAAGGAACCCAGTATGTTTTGACAGCCGCTGTCACCTGGTAGCTTGGCGGGCCATGTGCTGGGGCACAGTTTGTGTCACTTTTATCCTAATAGCCGTGCAAGAGAGCTCCATCCCACTGCCCAAACAAAATATTTTGAACCTATATCACTTTGACACCACAGACATTTTTTTTCCTTTAGGACAATAACTGAATAACATAATCCCAAATTTGTCGTGGATTAGCTAAGAAACAGTTGTTCATCTGCCTTTTAACAGATTCCTAATTTTTACTGATAGAAATTATCAACAAAATAGAACCAACAGCAGCTAAAATTGCACGTGGTGATGTTTGTGAGTGACTGAAAATTATCAGAAGAATCATTTTCTTGATAAAATTTAGAGCACAAAATTTGACCTGGGAAGATTAGACCTTATAAAAATAATGGATAGTCCCAGGCAAGAAGAGGTGTTTGCCATACAGGGTCAAAGCCGTCCTCTGAAAAATATGAAATGGACTAGAAACTGAGAGATGAAGGGAATTGTTATTGTGAAACTTGCATGGAAAAGGACTGGCTGAATATAATTATAGTTTAAAAAACAAAAGGAGGAGGCATAATTTGATCATGCTATTTAAAAAGTCTGTCCAAGGATTACATTTACCTTTATTCTTCGGTCAGATTGAGTTGTGTAAAGTACTTTCTCAAAGAAAGTCTACGGTGGTAGAATTCTGGTGAGCTGATTTAGAGCCAGACCCTCCTCAGGACCCGACAAGGTCCGAGGTTTGATACAGGGAAACCGAGGCTCGGAGACCACCAGGTTTGCAGCTGGTAGGAGCAAAGTTAGCTTTTGAGCGCAGATCTGTCTGATTCTGGGGCCAGTATTCTTTCCAGTTGCAGCAAAAGCGAAAGGGAAGAGCGAGCTTAAAGAGGGCATCGCCCAGCCACCCTCTGCCAGTGGGCCTGAGATCGCCGGGGACTGGCCGGGGGAGCGGCCTGCTGGAAGGCTGAAAGACCTGAGCCCCGAGGCCGGTAGGGCTCCTCCCGCCTCCGCCATATTTCCCCGCCCACTGCAGGCCTCTTTGGAAAGAAACCGCAGGCTGGGGTTTGGGGAAGGCAGTTGCTGCAGGCTGCCTGGGGCTACCGCCTGCCTTTACTTTGCACCATCACCAAGACTCGAGCCCATGCCAGAATCCTTCCTGCCGAGGAACCTCAGCTTATTTTTATCACCTGTGAGCTCATACCCAGCTGACCTGCAGAGCGCTGGTCCCCAACCTTTTTGGTGCCAGGGACTGATTTCATGGAAGACAGTTTTTCCGTGGACCAGAGGATGGGGGGGTGGGGGGTGATTCAAGCGCATTGCATTCAAGCTCACCTCCTGCTGTGCGGCCCGGTTCCTCACAGGCCTGGGCTGGTACTGGTCCACGGCCCGGGGTTGCAGACCCCTGCTTTAGAGGGAAAAACAGCCCCAAAAGCCAGAATTTGCCACTCTGGGAACAGGAGGCCGCATCACCAGTGTCACTGAGCCGCGCCTCCCATGCCCAGGGGAGAGCGCAGCAGGATGTGGTTTCCCAGCAGGAAGCAGTGACCTTTAGCTTTGATGTGAGCCACCGAGGGCCAAGAACAGTCTGAACAGTCTACGTTCAGAGGCGTTCAATCCGGCATTTGCCAGCAGCCTCCCGCACCAGGCCTGGCGTGGGTGGGGTGACGGTGATGAGGCAGGACCGCTGCCCTCCAGTTCAGACGCATTCCAGCCAGGTTGCTTGACTCTTGCCCTGTGTTACCCAGCAGCCCCTCTTTTCTTGGGGGTAACAGAGATATCAGTGTAGAGACTATCTACTTGAAGTTGAAACTGCAGTTAAGCTCAGAGTGCCAAGCATTCATTTAATCCTCCTTATAAAGCTATGAGGAAGATATAGTGTTTCAAAGGAAGAAACCATTGCACAGAGCAGTTAAGTAACTTTCCCAAGGTCACACAGCTAATAAGTGGCAGATCTGGGATTTAAACCCAGAAGTCTGCCTCCAGGGTCCATATTCTGAATCGCTGCATTCTGCTGGTTGAGAAGCCAAGCATGGAGTTTCTAAGGAAGAGGCCAGACTAGAATGAAGGGCTTAGTTCCTTAGGCCTTCTCTCTGTCTCTATACGTACACTCTGGCTTCAGACTTGCCCAGAAGTAGTTCAGCAAACTGAGCTGAAAGTGGCTTCCAGCCTCACTCATCCCAGCTTCCACCTCCTACCTGCTCAGAGCCGGCTGTGGGGCCCACGCCCGATTCCGTCCTCCGGCCTGCCCCGTCTCTTGTCGTGCCACAGCCTTGCAGACCTGGCGGGATTGGCTGTTTGGAAAGTGGGGAGACTGAGCCCAGAGGTTCTTCTGAACTCCACGTCTTCTTCTCCAAGCCCTAGGCTCTTAGAGTGAAGGCTCCCTTTTCCCTGCCTTTACACTGTGCCCTGGTTACCTCCTGGCCTGCCTCCCTTCACGTATCATTGGAAACGCCGTCCTGGATCTGCCTGCCTCATTAGGCACGTCCATCTGTCCGGCCTTGCCGGATGCTTTCGGGCTGAGGCTCTGGACAAGCTCCAGTGAAGAGAGGAGCTCACAGTCCCTACGTCCCTGCTCTGAGTCCAGCGCTGGACTAGCTTCTCCCCTGCCCTCTCCCCTCTCCTTACAGCAATACCTGACGCAGGTGGTGGTATCCCCACATGCAGACAAGCCATGAAAGGGACTCGTCCAGGGCCACACAGCTGCTGTGTGGCGGATTAGGCTGCAGGGCTGGGCCACCCAAGCTTGTCGCCACTCCACATTCTGCCACCCCAGGACCAAGTTGGGCCAAGAGGCCTGTTACGTTCGTCTTGTTCTATAGGTGATCCAGAAAAGAAAGTCTGTTCCCTGGCTGGCCAGGAAGCAGAGTATGCTGGGTAATGAGAGAAGAGGCCAAGCCCATCCTGGAGTTAATGAGGATATTTCTGCCCTAGGGGCTGTGATTCATCTGGCCAATCAAGTCCAACAAGTTTGTAAAAATCTCAGGCCTCACAAGTCAAGGGAGTCCAGGAATATGCACTCTTGAGGGAGGGACTCTTACACAGACAGTGCGTGGACCAGACTTTGGAATCCACTGCTCTCCTAAAAACTGTTTCACGTGAAAGTCCGCCTGTGTGTATTTCTTGGGTGACGACCTCTAGGCAGTACGGAAGCACTAGGGTCCAGGGCCCAAGGCGCACGTCTTACCTTAGATGCTGACTCCCCGTGTGACCCTGGGCAGTCACTTACCCCCGAGGGCCTCTGTTTCCAAGTGTGTCACATGGGCACCGCAGCACCCGCCACCAGGACAGCTGTGAGGGTGCTGGAGATCACAGCTGGGGGCGGGGGCTTCGTGGGGCTGCTGGGGCTGTGGTTGCCCACAGCAGCTCTGTGTGCCGATCCGCTTTGTCTTTTCTTGCAGCCCCTTCATGAATAAGCTTTTTCCAGCCAGCTTCCCAAATCGGCAGTACCAGCTGCTCTTCACGCAGGGCTCCGGGGAGAACAAGGAAGGTCAGTGCTGCCCGCCTTCCCCTGCCTGGGGTGTCTCCCCCCACCCCCCTTTATCCCTCCGACGTTGGGACTCCTTGGTAGAGCGAGTGATGGAGAAGGTGGGCTCCGGGGTTACCCTGCCCGGGTTCACATCCCAGCTCTGCCACTGCCTGCGTAGGGGACTCTGGGTGAGCGCCTTCACCTCTCTGAGCCTTGGGTGTTTTTGCTGGGGCTTTTTTTTTTCCATCTATAAAATAAAAATGATGATCTGTTACCTCCCTTGGGGGCAAGTTGTTAGGACGCAAGTAGGTGATGAATAGAAAGCATTCAGCACACTGCCTGGCTGTAGTAAACACGCAGTAGAAGCCGACTGTCCTGGCTATTTTTATCATGTAACAGGAGTATTTTTAGCGTGATTACTTTCCCACCTAATTTGAAAGGGAGGTTCCATGGCTCTTTAAAAAGGGAAGAGTACAGAGCATTGGGGAAGGCCTGGGCTTCGGGGAGGAGTAGGATGCGGGTTCATGTGCTGGGACAGGACTCTCGGTGGCATCACCAGATGGAAGGTGTTTCTCCTGCAAGAGGCTGGGCCTGTGAGCGTCGCCGTCTCTGCCTGGAGCCTCGCGCGTTCCGTCTTGCCCCTGAAGAGCAGCAGTTTTGTAGGATTTTTTTTTTTTTTTCGCATCTCTAGTGCATCTGTGCCCAAGAAATGATTGTTGAAATTTTTTGTAAAGGCTAAGCTCGCGCCCCCGTCTTCAGGGTCCCAGCCCCCACCTGCCCTGCTCGGCCACACTCCGTGGCCCTTGGGTCTGGGGTGGCGCGTCGTCACTCCTCAGCCCCACCACATGGGAGGAGAGGCAGCTGTATCACGGTCCCACTTGGCAACAGGGAAGCTGGAAAATGTGGCCACGAGCTGGTTGGCCGCATGTCCAAATAAAAGTCATCAGGGTGCTATTACCACAGAGGAAAGGGCAGAAATGGGGCCGACCAGCAGTCTGCTACACTCTGGAATCCGAACGAAATGGCTGTGCTCTGTGGCCCCGGGCAAGGCCCACCTCTCCCTGGGCTCCCTGAGTAGGAAACTTGGAAGTGGTGGACACTGGTCTCTTCTACATAGCTCCCACAGGAGCTGACTCGGGGACTCCCCTCTGCTTTTTCTCCAGGCCCCATCTCTTACCTTCTTCCTCCCCTGCTAGTGATTTGGGGCTGCCTGCAGCCTTCTTGATTCCTTTGGTGGCAAAATAGAAAGATTCCCGAAAGAACTGGGACCTTGCTAAAGACCCGGGCTCAGTGGCAGCTGGCACTGGTTGAGTGCCCGCTGTGCACCGGGCACCGTGCAGGACACTTCGTAAGGACCGTCTCACTTGCTCCCCACAGCAGCCTGTCAGGGAGGGGCCTGTCAGGGAGGGGCATGGCCCTCATTTTACAGAGAGGGGCACTGAAGCTCAGAAAGAGAACTGCCTCCCCCAGGGCCCCCACCGTCAGGGGCAGCCCCTGTGCTTCCAGCCCCTCCCACTGGCCCCGCGTTCTCTCTGAGCCTCTGTTCTCTCTAGAAAGTGGAGGGGCTGGGGGCGGCTCCTGTGAGCACCCCCCCGCCTATGAGCCTCTGACAGTGCCCACAGCCGTGCCCTCCTCCGTCCAGGGGCTGACTGGTGGGAGGGGCAGCCCCGCCCCGGGGAGTGGACTTACCCGGCCTCTCTGCCCAGAAATCATCAATTATGAGTTTGACACCAAGGACCTGGTGTGCCTGGGCCTGAGCAGCATCGTTGGCGTCTGGTACCTGCTGAGGAAGGTGAGCAGCCTGGGCCTGGGATGAGGGTCACAGGGGAGCGGTGGGGGACTGGGTGGGGCAGGGGAAGGGGGCGCAGCAGACCGGTCTCACTGCCCCCTTCCCCAGCACTGGATCGCCAACAACCTCTTTGGCCTGGCCTTCTCCCTCAACGGGGTGGAGCTCCTGCACCTGAACAACGTCAGCACCGGCTGCATCCTGCTGGGCGGCCTCTTCGTCTACGACGTCTTCTGGGTGAGTCTCCCTTTCTCAGGCCCAGGCAGCAGCCACCTGGCAGAGGGCCGCAGCCGTGGCCTGGAAGTCAGGGCCCCAGAGGAGGTCCTCCGTGGGCCCAGGTGGCCTCATCCACGAAACAGAGGAGAAAGCAGTTCCCCCACCGGCCGAGAGACCCCCGTGCCCAGTGCCGTCAGCCGCCCTCATCTCTTTCCCGTGGTGGCCCTGGCAGGGGTGGTTAATGCTAGGAACAGGCCGGCGCGGTTGCTGAGCTGTGAAGACAGGCGGCTATGGTCTGCACCCTCTGGCTGCACAGCCCTGGGCTAAGTAAGGGACCTGCCGCATTCACGCCGACAGGCATCGCCGTGGGATCGTGATCAGCCTTCCTCCAGCCTCCAGCCTCGGGCAGCCTCTCCTCCCTTTAAGTGGAGATAAAGGAAGGGCGTGTCCGGGAAGGGCAGAGCCCTGGCCAAACAAAGGGTGCCTGGCCCGGGCCGTCAGAGGCCCTCTGCTGACTGCTTTGTGTTGCCCTCTCTGCTGCCCAGAACCGGGAGCCCCGTTAAGTGTCCGTATGACCAGTACTGGTGGCCACCTATTCTCAACTTCACGTCTGCTCTGGAGCCCCTCCCAGCTCCCTGCAGATCCCAGACAGCAGGACATTGAGGAGCCTGAGGTCAGCCCTTCTGTCCTACCCAGTCCCTACTTCCTTCCAGACTCTTCTTTTCTCCTTCTAGGTGTTTGGCACCAATGTGATGGTGACAGTGGCCAAGTCCTTTGAGGCGCCAATAAAATGTAAGTGACCACCCCCCCACATGGGGAGCTCCCTGCCCCCACCCCACTGGCCCTTCGCCTTGCGGTCCCTGTTTTGGTCGTACGTGTCCCTTAGCTCTTCCCCACTCACCTCATCCTCCTCTAAGCTCTCCTGTGTCTCCAGCCTGGTTTCCTTGTCCTCATTGATTCATCGGGCTGTGTTCACACCCAGCCACCCTCTGCCCAAGTCCTGGCCTCCAGCCACTCAGTCACAGAGCCGTGTGCTGTGGGGTGAGCCGGGGGGGAGTGAGTGCGGAGACAGGGCGGCTGACGCACCTGGGGCAGGGCGTGCGGGGGCGCTGCAGAAGCAGAGGCCCGACTCGCCCCTCGCTGGATCCCTTTGGCGCCTGGCTACTGGGCACCGTCTGTCCCATGTGTCTCATGCTGCCCTGGTCGTGTGTTTCAGTATGCTTATCATTTATAAATATTAGAAAACCCGGTGGCAAGCATCTTTACACAACGTGGGAGTTTTGCTGTTGCACACGAGAGCAAGCCCACTGGTAGAACATCTCAGGGTGGGGTCCTCGACCCTCGCTGGAGTCACCAAGAGCCGAGGTGACTTCATTCCTCCCTCCCCACCGTCCTTAGCATGCCCGCCTGTCCCTTAAGCTCATCCCTTCGTGGTCCCAAGCTGGCCACCACAGTGTGCAGCGTCGATTCCTCACACAGCCATATCCAGAAGCAGAAAGAAGGGACTTTGTCTCTCTCATCAAAGAGAAATGTTTCTCCCTGCAGCCTCCCTTGTATTTCACTGGCCAGAACTGGGTCACAGGCCCACATCCAAACAGTCATCAGCAAGGGAGAGTGGGGAAAGCATGATTAGCTTAGAGTTGAAGCTGCAGACGATTCAAGAGTTACCTCCTGGGAGCAGGAGACCCAGATCAGAAGCTGTCCCGCGTAGGCACGACAGGAAGGATGAAAGGGAGGGTCCTGGCGGGAAGGCGCGGATAGTGAGCGAGCTCCGTGGGAGGCATCGGCTCACAGCAGTCGGAGTGAAGTCAGCCTTGCGGTCAGTGGATGGCTGTCCTTCCCACAGTCCCGTTTTCCCCGCTGCAGACAGGCCCTCTCCGCAAGCTGGACAGGGCTCGTGGCCACACTGCTCCGAAAGGCGATGCTCCCAGCTCGGTGACCCCTGAGGGAAACAAGTTCTCCCAGCCTTGGCTGAAATAAATGTACAGGGCCTGCCCTGGCCCATGAGCCAGGCTTTCCTGCCGGGGAGATGGAGCGTCAGGATGAGCGGGCCTGGGTCGCGGTTCTCCCCGGTACCTCAAGGCCCAGTGTTTGAATTGGCAGCCACCCAGATCTGAGGGTGTCAGGTGAGGACAGTTCTCCAGAGCAAGAGACCAGATGCTGGGCAAGCTGGGGCAATAGCCATTCCCCACGTGCTTCGGTGGACGAACCCAGCCCAGGTGTCAGGAAAGGCTTCCCTGAGTCATGAAGCACAACTGTGCATTTACCAAGCATGTGGGCCAGTGTAGGCATTTGAAAGGCAGATCGAGTGCAGCCTCAGCAAGGGGCTGGAAGTGGGAAACTGCATGGAGGGCCCTGGGGGCAGAGGCTCAGGGAGGGGCTGTGACTGAGTTTTGGGGAGCAGCAGGAAAGAGGCCAGGTCGGGGACAGCCAAGGCCACCGTGCCAGGGGTCTTGGACACTGTTCGGTAGGCAGTGATGAGCCATTGGAAGGCTCTGAACAGGGAAATGGCTCTGTTGTAGTTGGTTTCTGGTGCCTAGAACTGGCTTTTTGGCTAGGGGAGAAGGCCTGCTGCCCTCCACTGCCAGGAGTACAGCTGGAGTGGTTAGGCGCACATGTGCACTGGACTTGACTTGGACTTGAATCCCAGATCTGGCCCTTGTTGGCTGCGAGGCCTTAGGAGAGAGACTTGTCCTCTCTGGACCCTGATTTTCGTATCTGCCCCTGAGAATTGAATGGTTCCAGAACCGAGAGGATTGAAGGAGAAAACTTGTAAATTACTCTGTGCATTCAAAGCAGGAAGAAATCAGCCGGGAAGGGCAGCTATACACTTATTAGGGAAGCACCAGCTTAGCCACAACCCCCAGCGTGCCTCTGCCTACAACCATTGGCCTGAACGGGGTCACATGACCACCCCAAGCAGCGAGGGAGGTCAGGAATCCAGGGACCAGGTCGTCCTGACTGACCGAGCGCTGCAGCACACTCGATCCCTCCCCCGCAGAGGCTGCCACGTGCGGAGCTCGGACTGGGTTAGTAAAGAAGGCGTGGGGGGCGGTTACCCACCTGCCAGTCCTCTGATTCTCACCGCAGCCCTGCGGGCTCATTTCTGCTGTGGTGCCCGTTCACAGGCGAGAAAACCAAGGCACAGGGCAGTCAAGTCACCTGTGCGAGGTCACACTTCAGAGCCAGGGTTCTGACCCTGGAGCCACACCTAACTGCTCTCAGGGCCCTGAGGATGAAATCCAGTTAGGATGGCTGCCTCTTGCCATAACTGGACACCGGGCGAGGCATGTCGCTCAGTCTGTATCTATCCGAACAAGCCCTCCAGCGGGGTCTCTGAGTAAGAGGCGTTAAGCAAGGAACTCGTAGGTGTGGCCTGTTCTCCCGCAGCGGACACAGGAAGAGCCCGTAGCCCAGGCTCCCCCGCCTTCGGAACAAACTCCCTGTCTGTCCAGACCCCTGTTGTGCTGAGACAGAAAGCCCGTTAGATGTTGGCACTGTGTGGGCTCTTGTATCTTGTTTATGTATCGCGCTTGGCTTTAGGATCGATCCCGCTTCACCGAAGGGTTGTGTTGCTCTGTAGCTCAATAAAGGCATTGCGCCTTTGACCCAGATGGTCCTAGAGTCTTCTGCGCTCCACCAGCTGTGGTTTCAGGTGAAGACATTGCCCTTCAGCCTGTCCTCTCGTCCCCTCGTCCCCACGCCCCACCCAGAAATGCGGCTGTGTGCGTTGCCTACAGCAGAGGTGGGGGCTGGGGGTCACAGTAAGCTGGGCTGTCACCAACCGCTCGCCCCCCTGCCCCCCTGCAGTGGTGTTTCCCCAGGACCTGCTGGAGAAGGGCCTCGAAGCTGACAACTTCGCCATGCTGGGCCTCGGCGACATCGTCATCCCAGGTGACTGGGCTGGGGTGGGGGAGGATTCCCTGGATGGAGGAGCACCGCCATGAAGCAGACAGCCTTACCCCGTGGGACAGGGAGGGTGGAAGGTGATTCCGCATCCCCAGCCCTGGCTCAGCCTGGGGTTTGCTGAAGGAATCCACCTCAACATATGTTATAGAGCCCCAGTCAAGTGCCAGGCCCTGGGCTGGGCACCGGAGGGACAGCAATGAGCAAGAGTGTCCTCCCAGAGCTTCTGGCCTGAGTGAACAGACATTGCTCAACAAAAATAAATAAGTGTGCATGGCAGACTGAAACACAGTTTAAAAAAACAACAGTTTTCATGACAGTCTGAAAAGAACTGGACCCCTCTCGCACATCCACTCGCCTCAACAGTGTTCCCAAGGGTACAGATGCGCCAAACTGCCAGGGCCCCCTGGTCCAGGAAGGGCTCCTGGTACAGGAAGGGCTCCAGAGAACATGGCGGCGTGTGTAAACGTGGGGGCGCCGTGGGCGTGGGCTCCTGGGTCTGCTCTCTTGGCAGAGGCATACATGCACACGCTTTCTTGTCTGCACAAGCTGGCCCCCAAACCCATTATCTACATGTGGGTGCTGGTCGGTGCATCTGCGGGTGTGCGCACAGGTGCCCTTGTCTGCAGGCCTGTCATGGGCACTCCTCCCTGGGGGCCCCACGGCCTTGCCTCTTGTCAGGCACCAGCAGCCAAACGACCAGTCAGGAGACTAAGCACAAAGCTGAGCTGCCACTCTGAGGAACGGCCAAGGTCTGGTTGTGTGTGTCCACAGATCTGGGCCTGGCGACAGGGCAGTGAATGTCCAAAGGGCATTCCCGTTCCCCTAGCCCCGGAGGGTTCGAAGGACCCCAGTGCTTGCTTAAATAAGGAAATCTTACCTTTTGCGACAGCGTGGGCAGCCCTGGAGAGTATTGTGCTAGGCGAAATAAGCCAGCCAGAGAAAGACACTTACCGTATGATCTCACCTACCTGTGGCATCTGCCGAACAAAATAAACTTAACAAGGAGGAGAAAGGCTCATGGATACGGAGAACAGACTGACAGCTGTCAGGGGGGAGTGGGCTGGGGGACTGGATCAAAGAAAGGGAAGGGATTAAACAAAAACATATATACATATTTTATATACATACATGTATATGTGTATGTATGCTTTATATATATATATATAAACACATAGACACAGACAACAGTGTAGTGGTTGCCGGGGGAGGGGGAGGGGGTGAAAGCGACTTGGCCAGGGCGACGGGTGTGCGATGCAGTGTGCAGATGATGTTTTGATGAGTTGTACACTTGAAACCTGTATGGTTTTGTGAACCAGTGTCACCCTGATAAATTCAATTAGATAGAGGAAAATTACAATAGCTGGGAATAAGGCATAGAATATGAGCAAAAAGAAGAAGGAAGTTTGCAACAAATTAAAAGCCAGTTTGTTTTCCACTGCAGGAAGTAATAGTGATTCTCATAACCGGGGCATTGTGATGCTTTCATTTCGTGATACGTCACACGGTGGTGAAGCGGAGACTTTCTCTCTCGTGCCATTGAGGAAACAGGCTCAGAAGTGAGGGGACTTCCCTAACTTGACACACTAGTAAGCAGCGGGTCAGGACTGAGACCAGGTCTGTCTGACTGCCAGAAAAGGTGACTGTCAGAACTGCTCTTAGAACAGTTGTTATCACGGTAAGATCATCACAACAGCTACCGTTAGCTGAGCACGGTGCTCAGAGAAGCATTGTCTTCGCTGCTCCCAGCGGCCCGATGAAGTAGACGCATTTCCGTTTCACAAGTGAAGAGATCAAGGTTCAGAGAGACTTGCCCACAGCCTTGGGAACAAACAGGGTATGGTCTCGAACCCAGGTGTTTCCAGAACTTGCAGTGCCGTGGGGCAGGCAGACGTGCTTCCCCAGAAAGAGGCAGCCCCAGTAGGCAGAAGAAATTGAGTCCCATAAAGCATTCAGTTCCCTCTGCAGCGAGGTCTGTCACAGGCCCCCACACAGGCTTCCCGGTGTCCTTGTTGGTTGTAGTCTGGGCTTGAGGCCTTCACAGGACATCTGTGCGTTTCTGTATACACCCACATATCTCTGAGTCTTTAGCAATCATGACAAATGGAAGCGAATTGTACACTCACAGAGCCCAAGTGATACTCTTCAAAGGAGAACGGGTTGCTGGAGAGAATTGTTTTGAGGACCAGATGCACCAGGAATAGTGAAAGCTCTTGGCAGAGCTCTGACCCCTGGATCAGTTGGAGAACAGTTGCAGAACTCAGCCACCAGAGGGCGCTAAACTCCCCACTTTGTTTCCAGAAAGGCAGCATTTGTTTGCTGCCCACTCACCAACTCCCTACTCACACACCGGACGAACTCATTTCCCTCTTTAAAATTAAGCATAGGGCCCTGGCTGGTGTGGCCTAGTGGGCTGAGCACCGGCCTGTGAACCGAAAGGTCACCGGTTTGATTCTCTGTCAGGGCATGTGCCTGGGTTAAAAGCCAGGTCCCCAGTTGGGCAACCAATCAATGTTTCACTCATACACCAGTGTTTCTCCCCCTCTCTTTGTCCCTTCCTTCCCCTCTCTAAAAAGTAAAATCTTTTTTAAAAAATATAAAATCAAGCATGTGTTGCCAGTCGGTGCTTCTAGTCAGCAAGGAACGTTTTGGTTCTTGAGAGCTTGCTCTCAACTAAATGAGATTCAACCCTTGCCCCGCTGAGCCTGAAGACCAGCGAGGGAGACAGACACGGACTGGTGTTGTGTGCATGCGACATCCAGAGGCCGGAGGGTGTGTCTCAGGGACACTGAGGCTTCAGGGTGGCCAGGCTGGGTGTTGAAGTGCGAACAGGGGTGCAGTGGGTGGGTGGGCGGAGTTAACCACCCTCTCCTGAGTGCTCTCAGAGCCCCTAACGGTCTGTTTACTCCTGCTCTGTCCCCCTGCGGCCACCACAGGGGTCTTTTCAAACGCCATGTAGTTGTTCTCCCACTTAGAGCTCTTCCAGCGTGTCCCCGTGCTTGGGATAGAGACCCAGCTCCTCCTGGTGCCCTGTGGCCCCTGCATGGCTGGTGCAGCCCCTCGTCTTCTGTTCTGGGCTGCAGCCTCACTGGCTCTCACTGGCCTCTGCCACACACCCCGGGGCCTTCTTTCCTCAGGACCTTTGCACGTGCTGTTCCTTCTCCCTGGCAAGTGTCACTTCCTCAAAGAAGCCCGCCCTCCTGCCCCCTCTCCCCCCAGCCTGGGTCTCACCCAGGACATTGTCCCAGGATGCCGGGAGCACCCTCTCACACTTGTG